>PVJA010000059.1:110000-259297 GCA_004027025.1 Myocastor coypus | reverse complement strand
TTTTTTTTTTTTTTTTTTTTTTTTTTTTTTTTTTTTTTTTGGTCTTTTTGAGACAGAGTCTCACTATGCAGTTCAGACTGGCCTTGAGCTCACTTTTGTAGCCCAGGCTGGTCTTGAACTCACACCGATCCTCCTGCCTCAGCCTCCTGAGTTCTGGGATTACAGGCGTGTGACACCATGCCCGGCTAGCACTATGAGATTTTATACCTTACCTTTTTTCTTTATTTTGAGTTGATGTTCTGTTTACATTATGTAAAGGACATCAGTGATATACTGTGATGGGAGATCTTAGGCAACTTTTAGATTTTTTTTTCCTGTTAGCTAGAATTGCTACTTTTTATTTTATTTTGGTTTTGCTACTTTTTTTTTTAAAGACTTTTTTTTTTTTTTTAGAATTTATTTTTTAATTTTATTTTATTTTTTCTTGTTTCAGAACTTTTGTTTGTTTGTTTATTTTTATGGCCGGCTCAGCCTTACCTGAGGGCAGGGCTGGCGCAGCATGTGGTGTCGGGGATCGAACTGCGGTCCCTGCAGCCGCCCAAGCTTTCCTAAGCAGGTGCTTTAGACCACTGAGCCATCCCGCCGGGCCCTGTTTTTGCTACTTTTTAACTTATATGTCTGTGAGCCCCTTCCTGCCCCCTTCTTCCGTCCCCTCTCCTTCCCTTTGTTCCTGTTGGTCCCATGTGTTCGTTTTGCTCTTGTCCAAACATATCAGACAGTGCACAATTCCTGTGACTTTCCTGCTCTTACCCGACCTGATTGCTGTCTAAGCTGGTTCTGCCACTGCCTTTGGGCACACATTTGCTCTCGGCCATCTCCTGTTTCCTGTCCTATGTTTTCTTTGTTTTTGACTGTTGCTTTTGCTGTTTTGGTGGCACACATCCCGTTATGGTTTGGGTCTAAAATGTATGAAAGCCTGTTGTGTTTGGAGTGGAGCTCTTGCAGGGTGATTACATTATAGGATTGCTGTACATGTCAGATTAATTTATTAATGAATTCACGGCTGAATGTGCTGTTAGGAATAGGGCCTGGTTGAGAGTGGGTCACTTATGGCCTGACTCAGAAGGGTCACAGTCTTGGCTTCTTCCCTTCTTCCTCTGTTTCCCCCTCCTTGTCTTCCTTATTCTCATTCTCTCTCTTTCTCTCTGTCTCTATCTCTGTCTGTGTCTCTGTCTGTCTTTCTGTCTGTCTGTCTGTCTTTCTCTGTTTCCTGGCCACCATTAGTCAAGCAGCCTTTCTTTACCATGTTCTTCCATTGTGCTTTTTCTGCCTTGAAGGCATCAGCTGTGTACTGAACCCTCTTAAGAATTTATTTATTTATTTTTCTTGTTTCAGAACCTTTATTTGTTTATTCACTCATTTTTATGGCCGGCTCAGCCAGCCCTGAGGGCAGGGCTGGTGCAGCATGTGGTGCTGGGGATTGAACCACGGTCCCTGAAGCCGCCCAAGCTTTCCCAAGCAGGGGCTTTAGACCACTGAGCCATCCTGCTGGGCCCCTGTACCGAACCCTCTTAAACCATGAACCAAAATGGATCTCTCCAAAGTTGTTAGCATCAGATATTTTGTTTGAGGGACAGAAAAGTGGCCAACACGTGCCATCATAGTTTCCTAATTGCCATGATCTAGATATGGTTTGTTCCTCAAACTTTCATGTGATAGAAACAGCCCCCAGTGTAGGAGGGGATAGAACCTTCAAGAGGTGAGGCTAGTGAATGTGACTAGGTGATGAGATGCCACTCCTGGAAGGGGTTAATGCCTGTTTCTAGGAGGGGGTGAGGTCTCATGTGACTGGATCGATTCTCTTGAGGCTGTGTAGTTATAAAGCTAGACCTTTCCATGTGTTTGACTCCTTCTGCAACTAGCTGGTTTCCTTTCTGCTTCTCTGTTATATTGTAGCAGAGCTCAGGTGGTCTCTGTAGCAGAGACCACCATCCTGCTGTTTGGACCTTCCCACCTTCAGCACCATGACCAACACCCAGCCATTAATATTTTGTTATAGCAGCATAAAATGAACCAAGACACCAAGGAAACACAGGAGATCAATTTTCCAAGAACTCATGCTCTGAAGATATCTTGACTCATTTTTCTTTTTAGTTCATAGTTTTGTTACATATAATTAAAGGTTGAAAGTGAGTTTCCCTCAGAATTTCAAAGGCAATACTCTTGGGCTGCAGCTGAGAAGTTCTGAGTGTTCATCTTCCCTATGTGAGAGATCTTTTTCTCTATGGAAGCTCTCAGGATTTTAATTTTATCCCCAGTGTGAAACTGAATGATACTACACCCTTCTAGTGTCTTTATAAATAAGTCTGCTGTGGATTTAATACAGTTGTGCAATTAGAAGACATACAGCACTCTTCTAGGGAAGATTTATGCATTTGCTTGTTTTCGTGAAGTTTTCTCCTTTTGTGATATTGAGGACTGAGCCCAGTGCCTTGACATTGAGTAACATCTTCACCCTTTTTACATTGGTTTTATTTGGAGACCAGAGCTTGCTAAGTTGCCCCAGCTGGGCTTGAACTAGTTACTGTCCTTCCTCAGCCCCGTACAGTGAGATCACAGGAGTGCATCTTCACATCTGGCTGCTTTTTTGTATTTTAGTAGAGTCCACAGGGTCTCACTATGTAGATTGGCCTCTTAGTGATCTGCCTGTGTTCAGCCTTCCAAGAGCTGGGATTATAGGCACACGCCACCACGTCCAGTTTCAGTGGCTGTCTTAGTATACCCTGGGGGCAGGGCTGCCACTGCAGTCCAAGGATCAAACCCTGGTCGCTGAGTCTACCTAAGCAGGTGCCTTAATCCACTGAGATATTTGGCCGGCCCTGGCCTGATTGTGTTTTAAGTTGTTTCCTGCTCAATATTTTCTTTGAATATTTAGAAATTGTATTAGTCGAATGCTGAGTGGATCTTTTTGTTTTCACTTTTTTTTGAAACCGGGAGTGGAACTGAGGACCTTGTGGTCTCCAGACAGGTGCTGTGCTGCTGAGCTTTTTTCACCCTTGATTATCCCTTTGTCTTATTTTATTTTTTGAATTATTTCCTTCATGTATTGAATTTTTTACTTTGTCCTTCATATTCTTTTTTTGTTGTTTTATTTTATTTTTTTTAAAGAATTTTTTATTTTATTTATTTTTTTTTTCTTGTTTCAAAACCTTTGTTTGTTTATTCACTCATTTCCGTGGCTGGCTCAGCCCACCCCAAGGGCAGGGCTGGCGCAGCATGTGGTGCCAGGGATCGAACCGCAGTCCCTGAAGCTGCCCAAGCTTTCCCAATCAGGTGCTTTAGACCACTGAGCCATCCTGCCGGGCCCCTGTCCTTCATATTCTTTTTTTTAGAATTTTTTTTTATTATATTTATTTTTTTTCTTGTTTCAGAACTTTTTGTTTGTTTATTTATTTTTATGGCCGGCTCAGCCTGCCCTGAGGGCAGGGCTGGTGCAGCATGTGGTGCCGA
This sequence comes from Myocastor coypus, assembly GCA_004027025.1. Lineage (NCBI taxonomy): Eukaryota > Metazoa > Chordata > Mammalia > Rodentia > Myocastoridae > Myocastor > Myocastor coypus. Next base: position 255,847 of record PVJA010000059.1, on the reverse strand, counting down.
GGATCGAACCGCGGTCCCTGCAGCCGTCTGCAGGCGCTCTAGACTGCTGAGCCATCCCGCCGGGCCCCTGTCCTTCATATTCTTTATTTCCAAGAACTTTTAAGTTTTTCCTCTAAATCTTTCTTACAAAATCCTGATTTTTTTTCTCCTTCCTTACTTTCTTTTCCTTTGCCATACTGGGAATGGAGTCCAAGGAGAGGCTCTACCACTGAGCTTCACTGCCAGCTCTTCTTACTTTTTGTTTTGAGACAGGGTCTCACTATACTGCCCAGATGAGGATCTGGTGATTTTCCTACCTCAGGCTCCCTCAGTGTTGGAATCTTGTGTGTGTACCCCGACGCCCGTCACCTAGAAACTTTGATACCCATTTCTGTCCTCTGCATTATCTCTGTCTCCTGAAACTTGCCCTGATTTTTTCTGCTATGGGTGTCTAATTTTCACAGTGAGGATTTTCCTTAGATCCCTGGTGATCCTTGAGCGTCCATTCGTCCTGAAATGAAGAGTTCTGAAGAACTTACTGGAAGCAGTGAGCTTCAGGAGGGCTCAGGGCTGTTACAGGATAAGCCAGTTTCTTCAATTTTTTTTTTTTTTTTTTTGTGGGACCAGGGTTCGAACTCACGACCTTGCACTTGCCCAGCAGGCACTTGTGCCTCGGAGCTATCTCCCCAGCCCCAGTTTCTTCAATTTTCAGTCCCATGGGCTTTTCTTCTGGGCTGTTCCATCTCTGTGGGGGTGAACCTCCTAGGCTCCTGTGGAGTGGACATGGGACTGAGTATTCATATTTGTGGGCTAGGTCACCAGATCTTGTTCTGTACAGTGGACTCTCAAGTTATGACCAACTTGACGTACTAACTACCTGGCTACTGGCATTTTAGTTTTAACTTATGACCAAAGTCTTGAGTTGTGATCTAAATGCCAGCTGTTTGTGCTTCTGGATGGTCTCGGATACAGATTTAACTCTTGAAGAGTCTTGAAGGAGCATGGCAACATTCTTTCCTGTATGCGGTTGATTAAGAAATCCTGGATAGGGGCTGGGGAGATAGCTCTGTGGCACAAGTGCCTGCCTGGCAAGTGCAAGGTCATGAATTCGAACCCCGGTCCCGCAAAAAAAAAAAAAAAATCCTGGATAGGGGAGCTTGAGCCTTCAGCTGACGACCGCAGTTACAAGCGACCCTTGAGAATGAATTGAGTTTAGAAGGCAAGGACCCACTGACATGGAGTTCGACTTTCACCTCAGTGTTCCGCCTGGGGTCCTGCCTTGGCTGTCTCCTGAGCTGGGGTTCTCAAGGCTTGGGCTTTGCCTTTCCATTTCACTGTCACTCAACCCAATTCCCATGTGGGTAGGGAGGGATTACTCTGTTTACAGCCCTCCACTGGGCTGAGGTCCTGAGAGTCTGACTTGGTAGAGGAGTCACGCTAGTTCCTTGCCTTCACTGCTGCCTTCTGCATAGCTGATACTGTTTAACTCCTGAGCTTTTTAAGGATTTATTGCAGGCTTGAGTTGATGTGATGAGGTTTCTTCTGCCGAAACGTTAGTGTCCTCTTTCTGGATAGTGCCTCAGTTGAGCTCTCCCGGCTCCATTCAGCTGTCTTCCCCGAACTGCTTGGTTTCTCTCATCTGCTGTTTCCTCCTCTCTCATTCTCACTGTGCTTGTGGGTTCGTGTTGACTCTGAGAGCAGAAAGGATGGCTTGTGGGGCCAAGAAGAGAATGTAGGGAACATCTGTCATCTGTGGCCCAGCCCTATGACCATGGATCAGCTCTGTCCCCTTCTCTCCTATGAATCTTCATTCCCTGTTCCCTGTTCCCTACGGCTTCTCAGCTACAGGCAAGCAGATTCAGGTGCAGGCTCTCCTTGGGAGCCATGGCCAGCTCCTTTTTTTGTTTTTTCTTTTTTGTGGTACTAGAAATGATACCTAGGGCCTTGTGGATGCTAGACAAAACACCCTATCACTGAGCTCCACCCAAGTCTTCCACTTTGGATAGGTTTCTCCTCCTGTCTGCTGCTTGGTTTCCTAGCTGCTTGGTTATCCAGTTGGTGCTGGTCAGGCACCAACTCAGTACTTGCACCAATCATTTCTGCCTGTGTCGTTAAAGACGTCCTCCTATATCACCTGGAACAGAGGACCAGGGAGGGGATGCTCTGAGGTGCCTGAGGAGTAGGCTGGATTCCTCTTTCTCTCCTGAGCAGAGGCTGGATGATTTTAAAATGCTTTTGGAAGGGCTAATGTGAATATGGCCACACAGTCTTTGTCAGAATTGGCTTATTGTTGAAAATAAAAGTCACCAAGTATGTACAATACTTCCACCTCCCATTTCTTTCTAATGGCAGAGTTTAAGAAGCTGCATCTTGACTGCAGTTGCTAAGTGGTTTCAAGGTAGAAAGCATTCATGTTCCAGGCCTGGGCTGGCCTGCAGCCTCTATAATTTCTGGTGCAGAGTGCTTCTACAGTTGGCCTGTATCCTTCAGCTGGTTAGGCTTTGTTCTCCTCCTTCCTGCATGCAATCCAGGCTGGGACTAGGATGATTTCTAAATTGTGCCTAGGCTGTGGGACTCTAGAACCACGAGGAACACTGTGGCCGTGCTCTTTCATCGGTAGGCCCTTCTCCTGGTCCTCTCCATAATAACTGAAAAATTATCCATCAGTGGCCATTTCTTCTGCCATCTTGAGATTTGCTCAAGAGATTGATTTTTTTAAGAATTTAAAAAATTATTTTATTTTATTTTATTTTTCTTGTTTCAGAACTTTTGTTTGTTTATTTATTTATTTTTATGGCCGGCTCAGCCTGTCCTGAGGGCAGGGCTGACACAGCATGTGGTGCTGGGGATCGAACCGCGGTCCCTGCAGCCGCCTAAGCTTCCCTAAGCAGGCACTTTAGACCACTGAGCCATCCTGCCGGGCCCAGGAGATTGGTTAGATGTTCATCAGTAATTTGAGTTTGTGGAAGCTACCCAGTGTTCCAGCCAGATGTTGTGTTTTTAAGTGGCCCACCCCTATAGGCAAACTTGAGATGCTTTAGTAGGTTGGTTTTCCTGTGGTCTGGAAAAAAGTGATCTTTTCCAGAGATGAGCATAACACAGCATCTTCTCAACAAAGAGTACCTGGACTAATCTCACAACTTGGGATGGTCCAAGGTGAGCAGTCAGTCACACTGGTTAGTCATTGTCAGAAGAAGCAATGGCCGCAACTCACACTCACCTACTTCAGTTTTTTTGTAGGTGTATGATAAAATGTCCTATAATCATTTTTCAGTCACAGGAGTGTTGGTTCTGCCCACCAGTGCTGAGTGCCTCTTATTAAAAGCTTCATTGAACACTTCTTCATGAAAACAGCAGCTCTGCCCGTGAGCCTTGCCATGTCTTCAATAGTATGTGTTCATTCTTTTTTATTTTTGGGACTTGGGACTTTATTTTTGAACTTGGGACCTTGTGCTTGCCAGGCAGGTGCTTATGCTAGTGAGCTACCTCCCTGGCCCTATCTCTTCATTCTTAGCTAGCAACGCAGGACTGCTGCACTGCAGGAGCTGATGAGGAATATAACCTTGAATATATTGCCACCCTATACTGAGCATTTGGTGGACTAGGGTGATATCTATGTGGGCCTGCTAGTTGTTTGACCTGTTCCTGAATTGAACCCAATTACTACTAAGTTCTCCATGTGATATGACGTTAGCCTGGGGTTTTCATTGAATTGTGCTTTATCTTGATGGCAGTAGATCTGTAGACAGAAAAGCCCTCATGCGCTTGCTTGATCGCTGGTTTGTAGCTTTCCCCGAGTCATGATTCCTGGGCTTTTTGTCCTGACATGAGGATTGCTTCCCCCAAACAGTGGATTTAGAATTTTTGAATGTCATTGCCTTCCTGACAGTGATTTCACTTATTGACTCGACCAGCCTGGCTCTCATGAACATTAGATTTTGCAGACTCTATTTTACATAGTGTGATGGTTAATTTTATACGTCAGCTTGGCTGAGCTACAATACTCAGTCATTTGTTCAGATTCTAGTTTAGATGTTGTAGGAAGATATTTTTAGAGATGAGATTAGCATTTAAATGAGAAAACTTTGAGTAAAGCACAGAAAGCCTTATCCAGTAAGTTGGTGTCCTTTAGAGACGAAGACTGAGGTCTGTTAGAGAGAATAAAGCCTGGCTTCTTAAGGCCTTCGGCCTCCAGCTGTGACATCCATGGTTCCTAGATTTCCAGCATACCAATCTGCCCTGAAGATTTTGGGATTGCCAGCCTCAATAATCATGTGAGCAAGTTCCACCTTTCTCTCTCTCTCTCTCTCTCTCTCTCTCCCTCCCTCCCTCCTTCCCTCTGTCTCTGTCTCTGTCTCTGTCTCTCTCCCCTCTCTCCCCCCATCTCTCTCTTTGCATCTATTAGTTCTGTTGCCCTGGAGAACCTGGCCTAATCTATGCTAGAAATTCTTTTTATGTGTGTGGAACCAGGGATTGCACTCAGGACCTTGCACTTGCCAGACAGGCACTTGTGGCCCTGAGCTATCTCCCTGGCCGTATATACTATAAATTCTTTATAGAGACCTTCAGAAGCAAACAGTTTGTTTGTATTGTAGAGATATTGAGACATATAATAGACAGCGTTTCCTTCTTTTCATGGACTTTAAAAGCTTACAACCAAATCAGTGTCTCATCTATAGTGAATAAACACTGCTGGACACACCCCTTCAGTAGCAGTGGAGAACATAGGAGCTGATGACAGGAAACACCAGGATCTGGTGGGCAGGCTTGAATTATACCTGTTCCCTTCTCCTAAACATGGTAATTCAATATTGTCTTTTTTTTTTTTTAAAGAATTTTTTATTTTATTTTTTTTCTTGTTTCAGAACTTTTTTTTTTTAAAGAATATTTTTATTTTTTTCTTGTTTCAAAACTTTTGTTTGTTTGTTTATGGCCGGCTCAGCCTGCCCTGAGGGCAGGGCTGGCACAGCATGTGGTGCCGGGGATTGAACCGCGGTCCCTGCAGCTGCCCAAGCTTTCCTAAGCAGGTGCTTTAGACCACTGAGCCATCGTGCTGGGCCCCTTGTTTCAGAACTTTTGTTTGTTTGTTTATTTATTTATTTTTATGGCTGGCTCAGCCTGCCCTGAGGGCAGGGCTGGTGCAGCATGTTGTGCCGGGGATCAAACCATGGTCCCTGAAGCCGCCCAAGCTTTCCCAAGCAGGCTCTTCAGACCACTGAGCCATCTCGCTGGGCCCCTTGAGACCTTTTTGGTTACTTGATTTTTCCTTTTACATTTCAACTCTTTGAATCTGTTGTCTCACATTGAAATTCCATCTTAGTTACTTTCCTCATTGCTGAGGCAAAATAGCTGATACCCAGAGTTAAAGGGGGAGAGGTTTATATAGCTCACAGTGTGTAGCTCACAGTTTTGTTTCAGTTTATGATCAGCAGTCTCCAAGCCAGGGTGGCCCATGACAAAGAGGCAACCGTTTGTGGTGGCAGAAGAGAGCAAAAGCAACAAGAGGGGGAGGAGACAGGACCCCTTTCTGTCTCTTATGTTGTAGGCACGCAACCCATCCTAGGGCAGGTATAGCACTCACTCCCTTAGTCCTAGCCAGAACCACACCAATCCAATCAATGGATAAATTCATCACACACGCTTAATCCCAGCATCACACACTCTGAAGTCAGTGACTTCTGAAAAACCCTGTGACCACACAAGGCTTTGGAGAGACATCTAGACACAAACTATAACACCTTACTCTTACTTTTCTCACTTGTTGTTTTTGCTTTTTTATTTTGGGTTATTTTTCCTGCAGAACTGAAGCTTATTGATCCATCCATCCATCCATCCATCCGTCCATCCATCCATCCGTCCACCCATCCATCCATCCATCTGTCCGTCCGTCTGTCCATCCATCTGTCCATCCGTCACTGAATCATCCATTCACCCCATGTGGTAGATACTTGTGACGCCCTACCTTGTTCCAGATCCTGGAACCAGCTCATTTGGGAGGGGGGACTCTACACTTAATCAGGTAGCAATGGGACTGGGAGACCTTGAGCCTGTAAGCTGTAGGCAGATTGTAGAGCATGACAAACAAGCCCCACGCTGCCGCATCACAAAATGTTGCTTCTCACCTACACACACCCTGGCAGTTGCTGCCTCTTCTGTCCCCCCACCTCCACTATTCTCGTGCCCTCATAACTTACTCTACTTTTAGGCCTGGCAGGATGGCTCAGTGGTCTAAGGCGCCTGCAGGCGGCTGCAGGGACCACAGTTCGATCCCCGGCACCACATGCTGCGCCAGCCCTGCCCTCAGGGCAGACTGAGCCGGCCAAAAAAAGAAATAAACAAACAAAAGTTCTGAAACTTACTCTACTTTTAGATTTGGATTAATATTCTCCTCTTTTGGGGCTGGCGGGAGGGCTCAGTGGTCTAAAGCGCCTGCTTAGGAAAGCGTAGGCGGCGGCAGGGACTGCAGTTTGATCCCTGGCACCACATGCTGTGCCAGCCCCGCCCCCAGGGCAGGCTGAGCCGGCCATAATAAAAACAAAAACAAAAACATAAATAAAGTTTACACATTAAAAAAAAAAAAAAAAGATTCTCTTTTAGCAGCTATTTGGTTAACTTATTGGTTATGTTTATTATTTTTATTGTAATTGTTGTTGCCTGTCTCCCTCTGCTAGGATGTCCCTTCTGCAAAGGCAGGAAGTTTTTGTATATTTTGCTCACTGATGTAACCCAGTTGACTCTACTAATGCATAGCCAATGCTCCATGGCAGATTTGCAAGTAGATACTTTTTTAATGAGATAAAGTAAACCTCAAAGATTTGGAGGAATGGATTTCTCTAATATACATGTAAGAAAGCAGACATTTATAATTTTTACAATTAAAAGCAATGGCAGGGCCCGGCAGGATGGCTCAGTGGTCTAAAGCACCTGCTTAGGGAATCTTAGGCAGCTGCAGGGACCGCAGCACCACATGCTGCGCCAGCCCTGCCCTCAGGGCAGGCTGAACCAGACAAAAAATAAATAAATAAACAAACAAACAAACAAAAGTTCTGAAACAAGAAAAAAAAGCAATGACAGTGAATATAACTGAGATAGGCAGAAGGAAGAGAATTTTAGGATTCAGACGAGGGAAACATTAGTCTCAAGCTGGGTACCTGAAAGGCTTGAGGATGAAGGCAGCGTCTCATTTGCAGCTTGAAGGATAAGCAGAATTTGGACAGGGAGAATGAAGATGAAGGAGGTGTTACATTACTGAAAGCAAAAGAACGACAGAGAAGAAAGTGTAGGGTGTAGGCCTAGGGCTTCTGAGGTGAGTCCTCGGCAGCAGTGGACAGGAAAGAATATGGGAAAAAATAAAAGTGAAAAGTGAGACTGACTGATAAAAAATTGGAGAAATGATCTGAACAGGCACTGCAGGGCAGCATGTGTGTGGGTGGCAGGTAAGCACATGCAGATGCGCTCTCCATCCTTAGTCATTGGGGAAATTAAATCCATCATATGACAACACCTATTAGAGCAAATAAAATTAAAAGACCATAATATTTAGTGTTGGCAGCGATGTAAGGAAACTAAAATTAATACACAGATGGTGAGAATGTACGGTAATATAACCACTTGAAAGCTGATTAGCAATTTCTTAAATAGGTTAAAAAAAAAAAAAAAAAAAAATGACCGAGGCTTTCCATCCTAGTGGATTCCAATCTAAGAGAAAGAAGAAGAAGTTCATTGACATAAAAGCTCATAAATATTTTGGAGCAGCTTTATGTAGGGTAGTCCTAGACTGGAAGTCTCCATCAGCAGGTGAACAGGTGAATGGAAAGGACATCAGCAGGTGAACAGGTGAGTGGAAAGGAAAAGTGTTGTGGATACAAACTGATGAACACCATTCACAGCATAGATGAACAGACTATTAATGCTTGCAATAAAATAAAGGACCTCAGAGGAATTCTGCTGAGTTTGAGAAGCCTGACTTTGGAGAAGGTATAGGGGCTGGGGGCGGGGGGGAGAAATCTTCTTCTTTGCTTGTGGCAATGTAAACTTGTAGAGTCACTATGACTTTACAAGTCATAGTAAATTGCATTAAATGCAGCTATTCTCCTTGTAGGTATCTTTCCAAAAGACTTAAAGATACCATGCCACAGTGATAATGCATACCTGTGTTTATAGAAGCACAACTCATAATAGTCAAATTTTGCAGGCAACCTGTAAGTCCATCTACAGATGAAATGGATAAAGAGAATGTGGTACATGGTGGAGTGGAACATGTTTATGCAGAATGGTGTACTGCTCAACCACAAAGAAGGATAAACTTGAGTCCTTTGTAGGAAAATGGATTATGAGACCGCAACGTTCAGTGAAATAAATTGGATGTGTAAGATTGTACATTGCATGATTTCTCTTATTGAAAAACCTGATAGATACATAAAATACAAAATAAAAAAGACAATAGTACAAAGAGAGGGAAAAGTTACTGTAATAAAAAAAAAGCCTAGCCGGAAAATATCATATGCTTCTTAGTATACATAACTTAGAAAATTCCAGCTCATCTCTAAGGACAGAAAACAGATGAGAAACAGCAGGGGAGATGTCAGGGAGGGGTGAACACATTCCCACTGCCTTGAACCACCAGGGGTACATGTATGGCCGTCCCATGGTGCTTGATGGGATGGTCATGCATGTTCTACCAGTGGTTCAGATCCTCCTGAGAGCAAGACATAAGGATTCAGCTGCATCAGGAATGTGTTAAAGTGGGCAGGAGACTTTGGGAGGTGCTGATTGTCAGAATAGCTTCACAGGTATAAACATTGATTAATTCTTACCAAACTGTCCTCTTTAGAGCTGTCAATTCTATTCCAGCAAAGCTGGTGGAAACTGAGCAGAGGTCTTCACGGTTAGGCTGAGGCGTTTATGTTCTCTAAGAGGCTGTTTATTTATTCATATAGGAATTTATTATCGCTTGCCGACTATGTACCAGACATGCGTGGTCACGAGTGGTAACAGAGAACATGGGAGAAAGGACTGGGGGCAGATGATGAGCAAGTGCAGTGCACTGGGTCTTCTGACGTGCCCCGTGTGTGGCCTGGTAGACCTGAGGAATGGGCAGTTGAAAACAGAGACGTGCTTGGAAGGAGAGCAAGGGTGGAAATAATGATTTAGCTCTTTTGTACAGAGTGGGCCTCTGGAGCTGTGCAGTTGGTGATAAGGTTAAAGTGGAAACATGGAGAGCACATGGCTTGATCTTGGCTGGGCAAATTCATGCACACGTGTGGTGTGTGTGTGTGTGTGTGTGTGTGCGTGTGTGTGTGTGTGTCTTGTTCTCATGGTGGCAGGAGACGTAAAAGAATGAGTTTTCTTTCCACCCTGAAAAGGTAACAATAAAATGTTTGTGTTTTTGCCCCGCTGAAGATTGCTACAATGTCCTTGTGTCCTGGAACTGAACACTGAGATTCAGATACCAAGCTTCAGTCCTTACCCAGACTTTCATTAGGAAACTGGATGAAATTCGAGGGTGTAAGAAAGGCAGGCTCTGGGAACCGAAGGTATCAATATGGCTTAGTACTAAGGATGGAGATTCTGAGGGGTTTGGGGCTTCTCTGACTTAGAACAGGGAATAGAGATTTAGGAGGATCCCTGGAATGGCAAAGACCCTTGATATTGCCCTACAGTACACACCCATGTTCTCAGACTGTGATGGGGCAGCATGTGGCTCCTGACTTACTATCAGGCCCTGTGACCCCAGGAGCCACACTCAGGGACTCCTGCTCCCTACTTGCTGGAGGCGTAGGAGTAAATCAGATAAAGGACACTATGGAGTTCGTCCTGGGAACTGGAAAAGACTTTGACTTATTCTCTGGGTACCATGTAAGTCCCCAGGATGTTCTCTGGCCACCATAAAGGGTGGCAGGTCCCTAAAAGCATAACTGAAGTGAAATTTCCATTAAATGAGGTCTTTGGCTCTAGATTAGATTTGATTTAGAAGAAGTAAAGTAATTCCACGTCCCTTACACTCAACTTGCACCAATTATGGAGCAAGTGGATTCCTATTAGATATAAAACCAGGTCAGCATCCGTGGGGAGCACAGTTTTGGAGAAGAGCTGTCTACATTCTGAAGGGTGATTCAGGTGATCCAGGGTTTGGGAAAAAGTCTCAAACATAGTAGCTAGGAAAAGGGCATGGGCGGGGACCATCTAGAAAATCACCTCTTTCTCAGTAAAAAGAGATGACATCTCCTTCCAAGCAGTCAAAGAAATTACAGTTCACATGTGGCACTATTGTGCGATCCTTACAAACTCTTTCTGAGTGCTGGGGATTGAACCTCAGCAAAGCTGTTTTGAAAGTTGATGTTGGTAGAAACTGAGCAGAGGTCTTCATGGTTAGGCTGAGGCATTTATGTTCTCTAGGAGGCTGTTTATTTATTCATATAGGAATTTATTATTGCTTGCCGACTATGTACCAGACATGCGTGATCATGAGTGGTAACAGAGAACATGGGAGAAAGGACTGGGGGCAAATGATGAGCAATTGCAGTGCGCCGGGTCTGACGTGCCCCGTGTGTGGCCTGGTAGAGCTGAGGAATGGGCAGTTCCTCATGTGTGGCAGGTGAGGGATCTACCATGGCACCACAGTCCCAGTCCAGTACTTTTCCTTTTTAAAGTTTTATTTTGTCGCTTTTAACCCTTGACTGTGTTTTTCTTGGTATCTAGTTTGACAGATTCCCACATACTGGTTTCCTTTCAGTATAGAAGAGATTTATGGTTCGAACTGCCAAGCATAGTGATTTTTTTTTAATTGTATTTATTGTATTTTTTATTTTATTTATTTATTTATTTTTTCTTGTTTCAGAACTTTTGTTTGTTGATTCACTCATTTTTATGGCTGGCTTAGCCCACCCTGAGGGCAGGGCTGGCGCAGCATGTGGCGGCAGGAATTGAACCGCAGTCCCTGAAGCTGCTCAAGCTTTCCCGAGCAGGCGCTTTAGACCACTGAGCCATCCCGCCAGGCCCCAGCATAGTGATTCTTGAAAAACCTACCCAAGAATGTACAAAATGATTCCTTCTAACATCTTGATTAGAAACTCACTGTGTCTACCCATTTAGCAGATGAGGACATTGCAATCTAAGAAATTTGGAAGCTCTTGCAAGTTCCAGATGATTTTGTCTTGGGAAAATTTTAAGCATACAGAATTCTTGTTCCTAGATGATTTTTGAACCTTCTCTAGAAACTTCCATCTGATGCCTGGAAATATGGGTGCCGGGTGTCGGAGTCAGAGAACTTAGGGTTCACATGACCTCCAGTTATTTAGATGGTCATGCACCTCTCCCTGTTATTCTCAATTTTTCCTCACTGAAATAGGAGTAATCTCTCATAAATTTAAGGAAAAACTAAAGGGAAGTTTATTTGTTTGTTGAGTAGATACTGTTGGGTGTCTATTCTGCAACAGTGAGAGAAGTGGTCAGAGTTTCCGGTATTGTTTGATGGAAGAGAAAGAAATAATAAACAATACAAGAATTAATCAGTTATGAAATAACCATACAGGGAAAATTTTAACAGCAAAGTGATCAGGACACCACTTCAACAGAAGTGGCCAGAGAACACTCTGGATGTAAGGGGTCAGCTGGAGGGTGTGGACTAGCCTTCATGTTTGGCGGACAGGAAGAAGGACCAATGTTGTTAAAGATTGGTAAGTTGTGGCTAGAAGATGACGTGGCCGGGCAGGGCCCTATCATATCTGTTGTCACAGTCAAGGGAGGAATGGGCTTCATTCCAGGTACGATGGAAAACTGCTGTAGGATTTCAAGCAAAGCAGTGATCAGGCCATATTTTGATTTTTGTGAGAACCCTGTCACTACTGCATGGAAGGAGGAATGACAAGACCAGTTAGGGGCTGTGGCAGTGTTTGGGAGAGATGGCAGCTCCTGGTGGAGTAGGGAAGCAGAATGCTAAGCAGTAGGAGGATCCAGGAAGTGACGTGGGAGGAAAGCCAGCAGGTCACGTGGATGGAGTGGAGCTGGAGGTAGAGAAAAACCTGCACTGAAGATGTAAGATTTTTTTTTCAAGTTTCTTTTTAAAATTCATTTTAATGAGAAAAAAGATGAGGTTGTAAAATTTTGGAAGCTGATGTTATCTCCTCAGGTTGGAAGGACATGGGGAACAGATTCAAGGTGGGGCACATCAGGGTTCTCTGTTGGGCAGCCCAAGTTTGAGATGCCTATTGCATATGCCATCAGGGCAGCTGGAAATGTCTTGAAGAGCTTGGAGAAGAGTCATGGAATTAAAATCACTGGCCTGGGCCTGGCAGGATGGCTCAGTGATCTAAAGCGCCTGCTTAGGAAAGGTTGGGCGGCTGCAGGGACAGCAGTTCGATACCTGGCACCACATGCTGTGCCAGCCCTGCCCTCAGGGCAGGGTGAGCCGGCCATAAAAATAAACAAACAAACAAAAGTTCTGAAACAAGAAATAAAATAAAATTAAATTAAATTTAAAAATTTAAAAAATAAAATAAAATCACTGGCCTGTGGGTTGTGTCCACTGCTAAAATTTGGGTGAGATCATCCAAGATGGGGTACAGGAGAGAGAAAAGGCCCCAGAGAGCTCTGAGCACTATTATATAGACCCTTGCACAAGAAAGGTGAGCCAGCAAAGATCAAGGCAAAGAAGTTAGTTCTCCCTGAAGTCAGGGAGAATTGAGTATGTGGCATCACCATAGCCACTAGAAGAATCCACTGGCCACAAGAAGGATCCATTGACCATGAGAAGACTCTGCTGGCCACAAGAAGAATCCACTTGCCACAAGAGGACTCCACTGACCACAAGAAGAAGCCACCGGTGAGCCAACTATAGATGCTCTGTAGCTACTCAGTGAGTTTAATCTCTTCTTTAATGGAAATAACATCATTCCCTTATTTTAGCGCTTTTGAAGGATATAACATTACCTTTCATCCTGGCACAAATTCACTTGGCAATGGCATTTTCCCTTCTTGTACATGTCTTTCAAGGTTGAAAATATAGAGCCCTTGGGCCCGGCAGGATGGCTCAGTGGTCTAAAGCGCCTGCTTGGGAAAGCTTGGGCGGCTTCAGAGACCGCGGTTCGCCGCGGTTCGCCGCGGTTCGCCGCGGTTCGATCCCGGGCACCACATGCTGCGCCAGCCCTGCCCTCGGGGCGGGCTGAGCCGGCCATAAAAATGAGCGAATAAATAAATAAAGGTTCTGAAACAAGAAAAAAATAAATAAAATTAAAAATTCTTAAAAAGAAAATAATTATATATATATAAAAAAAAAGAAAATGTAGAGCCCTTAAAAAGCCATGGCCCATCACCTGTTTCGAAAGCACACCTTTGCTCGCCTGCAGATCTGCCACAGAGAGGTTTCTCTTCTTCCTACTGGAAGTTTACATAATTTAATTTGCCCGAGTAACCTGTTGTCCTGTGTTTCATGTAGTCACGACATCTAATGGAGTAATTAATGCTTTAGGTTTTTATGAACTATTTTGGGTTTATATTAATCACTGTTGTGATTGCACATATGAATTATGAAGAAGTTATTTTGGTAGTTGGATTTCCCCTCAGAAAAATTTCTACATTTGTTCACTATGAACAGCTTGCCTGCCAACTGACAGAACAGAGAGACATTCCATGGGATGCTGAGTCAGGGCTACCTGGTGGGAACCAGAAGAGCATGAGTGCTTGAAATTGGTAGTTAAATGATTTCTCCTTCCCTCATTTTTTTTTATTAATTTTAAAAAAATTTTATTTTTTTCTTGTTTCAGAACTTTTGTTTGTTTGTTTGTTTATTTTTATGGCCGGCTCAGCCTGCCCTCAGGACAGGGCTGGCACAGCATGTGGTGCCGGGGATCGAACTGTGGTACCTGCAGCTGCCCAAGCTTTCCTAAGCAGGCACTTTAGACCACTGAGCCATCCTGCCAGGCCTCCCTCATTGTAGTTTAATTAGAAATTCCCTGCGATCTGCTCCTCTGCAATAGGGATTGTGGGAACTGCTTAAAGATGGATGAACACCAGAAGGAATGTGTGGATTATGTTTGATTTCTCCACCTTCCCCACCACTGGCAGAATCTTTCCTAGTACCTTCAGGGGAATGTGCCAGTCTTTCAGGGGGTGGGGTGTTCTAGAAGATGGAGGTAGCTAGGTAACTGGGAAGAAATAGAAACCTAGCCTTATAATTCTATTTAGGGGAAAAACACCATGAATTTTCAGAATTGTGGGATTGTATTTGGGATCAGGGTCCAAAAAAGGAAAGTGAAGAGAGGATGTGATGAGCACAATCTAGGCCTGAGGATCCCACTCCGAAGTGCGAGAAGGAAACCCAGTAGGGTTGTCTCAGCCCTTCCCTGCAGGCTTCCTTTGATGCCCTAGACAGTGGTGTAGAGGCCCATGTGGCTGCGCTGGGAGCCTGCTTGCCAGTGTCGTAGGTGTGGGGGTGAACGCGGCCTGCCCCTGAGTTTACAGGACATTTTACTCCTTTTACATCTCTGGGAGACTCGCTGTTTGATTCCCTTAGCACTTGATTGTTTTCAGTGATGAGCGTGGTTGTCTGTGATTCTACTGTGGTTGGGGAAGATTTTCCAGACTACAAATAAAAGACAAGTGGTCATAGGAGTGTACGCGTAGGAGTAGCTGCTCTGATGGATCTAGTGCCTGGCCATGGAGTGAAAGTACTGATTGTTGCTCTAGCTGCCATTTTCGCTCTTCCTCAGAGGCTGGTTGGGGAGATGGGGGTGGGGTGGGAAGGACCTGGCTGGGCAGGAGGGGGTCCATTTACCAAATCCACCGAAGGATTCAGACTGACATCTGAGCTGACTTCTATATAGATAAGAGCAGGCTCAGTATCAGCAGATGGGCCACCCTCCTGATTCTGTAGTAGCTTGCTGTGACACACTTCTAATCTGATGGTATTTTCATCTTAATTTATTTGCAACCTGGTTTTTACAGGTACCAGCATTTCTGACAAAGGTGATGAATTTGCTGAAGCTTAACATTCAAATTCTTTCCTCGTCTGAGCGTTACATAATTATATATACATTTGGGCTCAGAGGTCCCAGTCGAACACACTCCCTTCGCAGGAGGACCATTCGAGTGCCCATTCTCTCATTAATTTTATTTGACATTTATGTCAACATTACATTCCTAGCCTAAAAGGAGAAATCACATGAGCACGCAGGGGTGTATTTTAAAGTGGAGTATTTAGTTTGGCAGTGAAAAGCTGCCAGCTCAGTCTGCTAAAGCAAAATTTTCTAAATTAATCAATAGAAAGCCGTCTAAGTGCACTAAATTTAAATTGTTCTACAAAGCGCTAAATGCTGCTGAATGTGGCTGTTTTGATATTTCTAACATCTTTCCTTTGGGGCTCCCAGAGTTGACTAAAATGGGTGTCACTGGAAAATTAACTTGGGAGCCATCAGGGGTGTAAGAAACAGACTGAAAATAAGTCACTTGTGATGTTGGCAGTGGAGTTGGCTTCCATAAGACTTTGCGTGAAAATCAAAGACCTGCTTCTTCTCCGTTTACCCTAACTTCAAAGCCAAGATTTTGAGATAAGCCTGTAAAGGGGGGGCTCATGGCTCCATAGAATGGAGAGTTTCCAAGCCGCTGCAGTGGAGTTGTGATGCCTTCTGCCAAGTGACTATGTGCCCATGACATGGCCTGGTGTTCCCAAACCTAGGCAAAAGAATTGTCTGAGCTTGTTGACTCTAAATAAGAAACAGTTGTTAAAGAGCATTGATGGCCTCTGAAGTGGGTGTCTAGGGTGAATTTCCAGTATCAGGAAGCAGATGCCAGGAGCGAGGAAGGGAGCTGTCCTTAAGCCCTGGTTCCAAAACGCTGACTTTCACATCCTTTGTGGCCTCTGTTCTCTGGAGCTTTTGGCTCTGCTGATGAGCTGAGGCTGGGCTTTTGTTTATAGAGCAGTGGTTCTCAACCTGTGGGTCGCAACCCCAGCGGGGGTCGAATGACCAAAACACAGAGGTCGCTTAAAGCCTTTCCGAATCATAACTGTAGCAAAATTATAGTTTTGAAGTAGCCACCAAAATTATTTTTTGGTTTGGGGTCACCGCAACATGAGGAACTGTATTGCAGGGTCATGGCATTAGAAAGGTTGAGAACCACTGTGTAGAGTTTACCAGTTCGAGAGGGGACCTGCCTTTGGCAGAAGTGGGCCACTTGCCAAGCTTTTTTCACTTGTCTTTGTTCTAGTGTTCATCTTTAGCTCCTGTGCCCTCTGGTCCAGCCAAGACAAACCCTCTGGTTCCCATCATGCTGGCCACATTAGGAATCTGAAGAGTCAAGTGATTGGTTACTCACAGGCCTATGAGACTGTCCAGATGGCAAGGTCCTTCAAGGTCATCACTAGGGCAGTTTCTCACTATGGCCTGCTATAGTCAGTATGTCTCGGAGACCTCCTTGGGGATTGGTGGAAGGATAGGGATGACAGAGAAAGAGGGACAGTTGTGGTTTATGCAGGAAGAACCATTTCTGGCTTAGTTCTGTGTTGATTGAAATCAACACAGACCACTTGGGCCCAGGGGGCTCAGAGTTCACTGATCTTGCCTGCCTAAGCTTCCAGCTGCCCGGTTCAGTGCATTTGTATATGGAATAAGCTGCTGCTGCTGCTGCTGCTGCTGCTGCTGCTGCTGCTGCTGGAGCTAGACTGTTTTATTTTAAAGTAGTAGTATACCCTTCCTCCCCATAACCAAAGCATAATATGCAGAAAAACTAAGGCAGTCGTAATTTTCTAGCTATAAAGCAAATCAGTATTTCACAGGGAAGGGACTGTGAGAGCTGAGAGGGCTCAGAGGCCTGAGGCTGTTCTTGGGTGTGCAGAAAAGCCCAGGGAGGGGAGGAGCCCAACCTTCTGACCTGGGCCAGGCTCTCTTTTTCATTCTGACTGCATCCCATAGGGAAATCACAGAAGCTTCCCATGCAGATGCCAGCAGAGGGCTGGGGAGCAGTAGGAAATCTTCCTCCTGAAAGCTGAGAGGAGTGATGTCCCAGCTCTCTGAAGTGGAAGGGACCTTGGAGATAATGGCATCGAAATCTTGGGCCATCGTTCCATCCAGTTTCCAGCTCAGGTGTCCCTGTGACACTTCCTGGTGGAAGATGAATAGAAGCACCCATGTGTTCTCTCTTTGCCAGGCACCAGATAGATCCCCTGGGACCCTCATCACCCAGAGAAGATTTGAAACCTTGTTAAGGAGCTCACTCATCTATTTAGGTTACACTTCTGCTGTTAATTCCAATAAATCAACTACTGTTTTCTTGGAAAACACCATTTTTCTGGAACCCTCTTCACTGATGCTGGCTGCCCTGGAAGTGGTACGGGCCTGCTTTGGAGTAGATGGGGTTGAACAGGCGCTGCAGGGAGAGGTTCCCAGAGCCACAGTACTCGTGGTGACCCTGTGTGTTCTCCCATTTCCTCTGATGTTCTTAACAAGGGCCACCTGCTGGGCTTGGTGGCACATACCTCTAATTTTAGCACTCTAGAAGACTGTTATAGAAGGATCACAAGTTTGAGCTTCACCTGGACAGCATGAGACCCTGACTCAAAAAACAACAAACAAACAAAATAAAAAGGCCTAGGGATGTGGCTCAGTGCAAAGGCTTTTTTAAATTTAAATTTTACTGTTTTTTGGCTAGCTCAGCCCACCCTGAAGGTGGGACTGGTGCAGCATGTGGGGCCAGGGATTGAACCACGGTCTCCTGCTCCTGCCTACACTTGCCTAAGCAGGAGCTTTAGATCTCTGAGCTATCTTGCCGGCCCCAATGTAAAGACTCTTGAGTTCAATCCCCAAGACATGGAGAGGGGTGGGGACTTTGCTCCTAGAAACCCAGAGACCTGTTTAGTCAGATGGCCTTGTCCTCTTGTAGCCCTCAGGTTCAGCATGCACAGGCCGCGGGGACCTTAAATGTTGTCCCTGACACGTGTACATGTGGCATCTGCCATGCTGCTTGGCCTGGGTGTGGGAGCTCAGGTGATATCTGTGTGCAGACTTCCTTCTCCAGAGCAATGCAAAATGGCCAGGGGCCTAGTCCTGTGGGTATCCGGTGCAGCCCCTTCTTTCACAAAATATTCGGAAAGCAACAGGTGCAGCTGGTTGTCTGAATTTGGCTTTATTGGCATTTGGCTTCTTGCAATATATTTTTAATATACTATGTATGCTGTATCTGAGTAAATCAGCAGGTATGTTTTGAAATTAAATATTTGCTAAAGGCTAGGCTCTTCTCATGTTAAATTATTGATAACAGACTTCACAGACACTGTATAAGACTTGATGATATATGATTTTTGAGTGACCTGCCATTTATTAGACTTTATCTGTCCATGAAATCCATTTCCAATTCAGACCCTATCTACTCGGAGATTGCTTGCCAGAAATCTATTCCCAGGTTTCTCCTTATTTCAGTGAAATATCTCTAGCTCAGCACCTTTCCCAAGGTGGCTGATCTAATCCGGGCCTGATCACTTATCGCTTCTCATTTCCTTTGGCAGGACTGTCAAACTGGAAGTGCATCTCAGGGACACTCTGAGGCGTGGGATGCCCCACCCTTTCAGTCTTCCAGTCTGCAGTGGGGAGGTGGGAAGAGGTGAACTCCCCAAGCCTGAGCTTACTCTAGGGTCTGCTCACAGACGGGACCCGCTGGCCCTGACCTCCTCTCTGCGGAGACTATCAGGAATCTCTCCTGGGGAGACTGCAACCCTCAGCAATTAGAACTCATCTGCATGGCATGGAAGGCCGCGCTGCCCCCCTTCCTGCCTGGCTCCTCTGCAGACAGGTGCCTGCTTCTGCCTGCTGCAAGGGCCAGCTGGCAGGAGGACTCTAACTTGTCATCACAGAAATAAAATTTGTCACCTCTGTGTTCCCAACCTCTGTTCTTTCATGTTTAACTAGCACTCTGAATCTTTATAAACATGTCACAGTTTCTATTTTTATTTCCTAATTAATTCAGAAAAGGAGCAGAAGACAGTGCTAATGAAAGGCTAGAAAGGGGCCAGGTAGGCCTGAGGTGGCTGTTGTTTTTTGGCTGAAGGAGGTGATCAGATGAAGATGGGTGTGTCACAAGTAGAGGAATTACCTGAGGCTGGCCAGTCTCTAATGGTTCGGGGCTGATCCTAAAACTGCCCAGAATTCACGAACACGTCCCAACATATCAAACATGATGACAGGCTTTTCTTCTTATCCTAAACAACAGTAATCCTTCATTTTCCTACCCACAATGGAAAAGAAAAATTTGCACATATATCAATTTTTTGATTATTTAAAATGTATGTTTATTACTGCTTATATTCCATGAGTACATTAAAGCTAATTTAACCGTTGTCTTGATTCAAAACTTATCTTTATAAACTTTTAGGACCGTGTACTTTTGCAATTTCAGAATCTTGACAATCTCAGGAATGTAGTGTTTAGCTAAATGAGTGTTTACTCTATTATTTTTAAAAAATTTTTTATTTTATTTTATTTTTTTCTTGTTTCAGAACGTTTGTTTGTCTGTTTATTTATTTATTTATATTTTTATGGCCAGCTCAGCCTTCCCCGAGGGCAGGGCTGGCGCAGCATGTGGTGCCGGGGATCGAACCGCGGTCCTTGCAACCGCCTAAGCTTTCCTAAGCAGGCACTTTAGACCACTGAGCCATCCTGCCAGGCCCCTCCTCTACTCTATTATTAACAACAAAAACAGCAACAAAAAAAACCCCTGCAATACTAGGCATTAAAAGACAGAAAGAGTTCCAAATCTAGTCACAGTAGTAGTTCTGATTTGAGACACTCCTTAGCTGTGTGTCATGTAACAAGTGTTTCAGCTTCTCTGAGTGTTTATTTCTTCGTTTATGAAGACGAGAAGTTAAACTATATATTCTCGAGGTTGTATAGATTTTTGAAATTCTGTAACTTTTATGATCAAGGACTACCCTGCTTAGTAATAAGAGGTGTCCTAAAAGTTTAGGTGAGCCAGCAGTGGTGGCGTATACCTGGAATCCCAGCACTCTGGGAAGTTGAGGCAGGAGGGCCACAAATTTAAGCCCAGCCTGGACAATTTAGCAAGACCTTGTCTCAAATTTTAAAAGGAAAAGAAAAGAGCAAGAGAAAAACCTTTTTTAAAGAAATTGCTCCAAATTTCTAACATTATATTAGCTTAGTAGGCAAATAACAACCTATGGCCCAAATGTGGCCCACGACCTATTCTTGTAAATAAAGTTTTATTAGAGAGCTGTGTGTGTTCCTTTTCTTATTGCCCCTTTGAGCTACACTGGTGAGTGAGTACTTAGAACACAGATGGTGTGGTGCAAGTGTCTAAAATATTTACTCTCTGATTTTTGTCTTTACAGACAAAGTTTGCCAACCTCTATCTTACTCTTTCATTTCATTCTCCACTCTCCCTCTACAGTCACTTGTCTGGAAGCCAAGAAGCCAGTCAGCCAGCAGGGCAAATTGGGGTCATGTTCAAAGGAGTGTCCCTAGGTTTTGAGCAAAAGTTTTGGGATGCAGAGCGACATATGGGCTTCTAGCTGCTTCCAGCCCTTTCTTATTTAAATCTCTGGGTTTTTGTGGATAGTTAGTGTTGAAATCTTACCACAATTTGAAGTTTCTAGAAACTGTTCTTTTGATTTTGCTGACGGTGATTTTGGGATGCAAAAGTAACAGATGGAAATGAGACCCAAAGACCTGACCTTAGTCCTGGGAGCTGCCCTGTGGCCTTGAGACCCCAGGAAGTCCAGCCCTTACGTTTGCCAAGCCTCCTAGGAAATGATCTCAGTGTGGCCTTGGGACTCAGCTCCGCTCCCCAGCTGCTCCATGCACCAGGGCACTTCCCCTTTGGAGTCCAGGCGTGGTGGTGCGTGCCTGTAATTCCAGCACTTGGGAGGCAGGAAACAGGAGGATCAGTAGGAGTCCGAGCTGTGTAGTGAGACCCTGTACAAAAAACAAAACAAACAAACAAAATACCCCCCCCAAACCCATCAGATCTAGCGGTTAGGAAAAATTTGCCAAACTTAGAACCAAAAAAGGCGCCCCGGTACTGGTGGGCGAGAGCACTGTGCTTCAAAGCCACCATGCTGCTGTGTGTGGCGCTGCTGGCCTGGAATCCCAGCACTCAGAGGCTTGGGCAGAAAGACCACATGTTTAAGTTCAACCTGGGCAATTTAGTGAGACTTTTCTCCAAATTTGGTGTTAAAAAGGGCTGGGTTTGTAAATCAGTGCAGAGACCCAGGGTTCAATTTTTAGTAGAGAAAAAACAAAATCACCACTGGACGGGCTTGCCAAATAGCTCAGTAGTTTAAAGCATCTGCAAGCAAGCACAGGAGCCTGGGGTTCAATCGCTGGGCCTGCCGTGCCAGCTCTGCCCCTGGGGTGCACTGAGATGGCGACTGAGACTGGGCGCGGTGGCGCGGGCCTGTAATTCCAGCTCTTGGGAGGCTGCAAACAGGCGGATCACTATGAATCTGATATAGGTAGTGAGGCCCTGAATACCCTGTAGACCCTTCCCTAAAAAAAAAAAAAAAAAAAGTCACCACGGGACTTGAGGTGCTTCCTGTCTTTCAAGTGGCACTGGAAGACACAGAACACTGTGTTTGGTCAAGCTCTTGATTGATTAAGGTCTTTGATTTTTTTATTTTTATTTTTATTTTTTAGGCTCTTTCCTTTTGTAGTAAAGAGGAAGGGCCCCTGGGGCAACAGATGCAGAGTATCCTGGGTTCCAGTCGCAGGTTACCACATCATCAACCCCGGTGCCCATCAGCCATCGGGGGTGGTGCTGTCGGTAGACACAGGCCTGAGGCCGTGTGTGCCCGGATGTGTAGAGACGATGCCTTCCACTCTGGCCTTCACATCCTTTCAAGGCAGAAGTAGTGTTTAAGTTGAACTGCAAAACTGTGTTGACTGGTACAGTGCCTGGCCTCACCAAATACTTGTGGAATTCATTTGTCATGAGCAGGATTCTCCTTTGAGGTTGATTATCCCTCTTAGCTATCTGGGTAGACCCCATGGTGGCCATTATGTTAAATCAGGTCACTTTATGGTCCCTAGGGCAGAGCCTCAGCTGCCATCTAGGGAAATAGCTTTTCCTGTGAGGGTTTTTTCAGAAGCCTTTTCTCAGCCTGCTCTGCACCCGAGATAGCCTTGCTCCCCAACACGTCCAGCTCTCCTTGATTCTGAGGCAGGTGCCCCCCCCCTTCTGTTCTGCTGTCAGTGGGTAGCCTGGATTGGACTGTGGAATTTTAAAAAATGATAATAAAGGGCTGACTGGATAACTAAACAAACTAAAGCTCCCGCTTAGGCAGAGCGCAGTGGGCCAGGGTTCAATCCTTAGCGTGCCATGCTGGGCCTAACCCCGGGACCTGCTGAGAGGGTGATTGAGACTAGGTATGGTGGTGCACACCTGTGATCCCAGCACTTGGGAGCCTGAAAACAGGAGAATCACTACAAGTCCTATCTACATAGTGAGACCCTGGAAACCCTGTAGACCTTGTACTAAAATACATTAAAAAGGGGCCAGGCAGGATTGCTCAGTGGTCTAAAGCACCTGCTTAGGAAAGCTTAAGCGGCTTCAGGAACCACGGTTCAATTCCTGGCACCACATGCTGTGCCAGCCCTGCCTTCAGGGCAGGCTGAGCCAGCCATAAAAGTAAATAAACAAACAAACAAAAGTTCTGAAACAAGAAAAAAAATACGTTAAAAAAAGAGGAGACAATAACCAAAAAAATCAAGGGTTGGCATCTTTCAGCACTAATATACAGGTTGTATGGAAGGTTGTCTAAGTGAGCCACACTGTCTGCTGTGCTTTGATCTGGGTTGTCCCTGTGGGGTGATGTGCCATGGAAGCCTAGTCTTCAGTGGAAGGGTGTGGAAAGGTGGCAGGTATAAGAGGCAAGGTCCGTGGAAGGTGACTAGGTCTCGTGGCTCATGTGACCTCAGGGCTCATGTTTTTGAGCCAGAAAGCTGGAGTAAAGCACAGCAGCCGCCCCAGGTGCTTGGTCCTTCTGCATGTGGCCAGTTCCTTTTTCTCTCCTTCACCACATCTGACAGCCTCAACCAGGTGCCAGCACCATGCTGTTGGGACGTCCCAGCTTGAACCAAATAAACTATGAACCAAATGAACCTCTACCTTGTTAAGTTATTCAGCCTCAGGTATTTCATTATAGCAACACCAGGTAGACTAGATTCAAACTGTGTAGAAATGCCTACAGGAGCTTTCTTCCATTCCATACACTTTCTTAGTAAATGAATAAGAGACCCTTCCTCCATGCATCTGAAACTTTGAATTTTTCATGTGTGGCAGACATTATGCTAGCTGTTGGCAGCCAGTTAAAAGGACAGAGGAGACCGTTGTTGGCTGGGAATTTCTGTACAATGAACAAGTAAACAAACAAATGGAACCATTGCAAATTGTATAAGAAGCATCAAAGGACATAAATGTTAGGGGCCGGCTCTGAAGACCTGACATTTACAGACTCTTACAAATGCAAAAGGAGGGCTGTAGGCAGAGAAAGCAGAGAGAAGATCTCTGAGGCTGAAGGCACAGCATGCACAAAGGCCTAGGGGCTGGGAAAGGGAGCTGAGCCTCTGTATAGAACCAGAGTGGTGCAGACGCGGGGCACATGGTGAGCAGGCAGTCAGGGATGGCTGGCTCGGGACCAGCTTAGGTATCTTCGAGCTCCTGTTGGAGGCCATCGGCCCATTTCAAGCATGGGCATGGCATGCATGGTCAGAGTTCTGTTTTTCCAGGGCGTCCTCATCTGTGTGGAATGGCCCAGATGCAGGCAGGAACATAGCAGCTGAGACCAGGGCAGGCCTGTGCTTGCTCTAAAGTGGGAGAAGGATAGAGAGAACTTCCTCACGGAGTGGAGTGGCAATGGGGAGGGAAACAGAGGTCCTGGGATGCTGGCATGTAGGAGGTAGCATTTGTAGAGATGGAGGAAATGGGAGGAGTAGGGCATAATGGGGGCAGGAGAGGAAATCCAGGGCTTTGTTGATATCAAGTCTGTTGGTGGCATGACACGCCTTTTGGAGCTTGCAAGTGAGAACCACTGGAATCTGCTTCTGGCCACGGATGAGTTGCACCACGTTCTGACATAAGGGCTGTTTTTTCCTCTGTGACTGTTCTCTTGGGGCCACTTCTGGTCCGGGTTTGTACCATGTGGTACCCCCAGTAGTGCACATGGTTGCTCATTCACAGTGGATGCTCAGTAACGAGTTGCTGGTGTTTTGCATGTACCAGGCACCCCAGCTTGTTCCAAAAGGAAAATTTGAAGGCAGGGAGAAAGGGCTGGTATGATGGTCAGTGCCCATAATTCTAGCACTCATCAGGCTGAGAACAGAGGATCTTTGCGAGTTGGAAACCAGCCTGGACTACATAGTAACTTGGAGGCCAACTTGGACTACATAACAAGATCATCTCTCAAAAATAAATAAATAAGGACCAGCTAGTCTGCTGATAGCTCAGCAGATTAAAGTGCCTGCTTAGGAGAGCACAGAGACTGGGGTTCAATCCCAGCCTGCAGTACTGGGCGTGGTGGCATGTACCTGTGCACTTGGGAGGCTGAAAACAGGAGAATCGCTAGGAGTCTGATCTACGTAGTGAGACCCTGTAGACCCTCACCTAAATACAGAAAATAAATAAATGTAAGTTCTTAAGAAGCAAGAAAGGGGGCCTGTCAGGATGGCTCAGTGGTCTAAAGCGCCTGCTTAGGAAAACTTTGGCAGCTGCAGGGACCGTGGTTCGATCCTCGGCACCACATGCTGTGCCAGCCCTGCCCTCAGGGCAGGCTGAGCTGACCATAAAAATAAATAAACAAAAGTTCTGAAACAAGAAAAAAATAAAATAAAAAAATTTTTTAAAAAAAGAAGCAAGAAAAATGAACTGTGTAAAGAGGAAAAAAGCAAACAAAAAGTTCAGGATTTTTTGTGGTGTTAATGATGAAATGGCTATTTTTCTGGAAAAGATAAGGCTTTGGATGAATGAAAAAGAAATTAAAGGTGAAAGGGTATCTAGTTTTAGGGAAATATACCTAATTACATTTGCAACGCTGTGTCATTCATTAGTAAGTCATACGTCTATGCTGATTTTCTCCTTCACTTTCTAGTTAGGGACTTCTCCCCTTCCCACTCTCACATCCTAAAGAAAAACCTCTAGGCAGAGGGCACACCGGTGCAAAGGCCCTGAGGCTGGTGGAGAGAACTTGGCATGTTTGTAGAAAAAGAGAGGAGGACAGCAGAGCCAGAGATTTCATTAAAGGGTCACAGGGCCGGGAGCGGTTTGGAATGCACAGTTGCCGTCACCCACAAATGTGACGTCTAGTTGTCCCCTGAAGCCCTATGCAGTCCTGGGGCAGACTTCTAGAGTTTGTGATTAACTCATGGTCCACTGGGATTATGAGTGTGAGTGCTGCTGGGATTATGGGTGTGAGTGCTGCTGGGATTATGAGTGTGAGTGCTGCTGGGACTATGAGTGTGAGTGCTGCTGGGATTATGGGTGTGAGTACCATTCCCAGCCAAGGGTGGATAGCCTGAATGCGACCTAAGGGAGACAGACTTGCTCTCTAGCCATTGTTGCTGCTACTTCTCCCTTTTGCTCTCTGCTCTTTGCCACCACCATGAACTGCTGCCCTCTGACCTATGCCACTCTTCCGTGGAGCCAGCTTAATATGCACTGAAACCTCCAGTAACTGTGAGCTAAATTAACCCTTCCTTCCTTCATTTTGGGTGTCGGGTATTTGTCCCAGCAACGAGAGAAGAGTAACAGAGCACTCATCTCTCCAAAATGAGCGCACTGAACAAACTTCACTCCATGGTTTCATTGTCCTGCAAGATTGAAACTAGTGGTAGTAGAACTGCTTATTAACCTAAAAGTGTGTTTCTGTGATGTGCCCCATGCCCAGAAACAGATATTTTTGACAAAGCAAAACACTGACAGCGATATCTTGTGATGTTAAAAACTAAGCATTTGTTGCATTAAAAATTTTTAAAGTTATTTCTTCTCTGTAGGAAAGTAAAAAAATCTGCAATAAAATAATAATTAAATGCTGACAATGTTAAATTTCTACCCAGCATGAGCTGGCAGCGGCTTCATACCACAACATTAGGTCATTTGAAGAAAAAAAAAAATCTGATTAAATACCTCAGTAAGCTTTTCTGATTAGCTGTTCCTAAAAGAGCCAGTGACAGTAATGAAAGGGTGTAATTTGACAGCTGCAATTTGCTTCAGGGAGAAAAAAAAGGTAAAATAGTATAGTGCGTGTGTGGGTTTTTGCAAGAATTTCTTGTTGGTCTTTACTAGTGGGGTTTGTTTTACTAATCATTAGTTTTTAGCAGTTCCGAGCTGTGTACCAGCCAGGAACTGCATGAGGTGAAAGTCAGCTGTGCTGTGGGGTGGAGGGCTGAGGGCAGGGCTTAAGTGCCAGCCTTTCTTTTCCTTATTCCGCTCCACATAGCAGGTTTCATGTTTCCAGGGTTAAATGACCTTGACATGAGCAGTTTTGGGAACTGAGGGGTAGTGGCGGAGATCCTCCTCCTGTCTCCTGCATTAATTGTCTGCATCTGGCGGCTCCAGTGTCTCTCTGTTAACTTGCGGTGGCATGAGGGCTCCAGGCCAGCTTCGACCGAAGATGGAGCGATTATGTGACATATGGCAAATATAGCCACCCCTACTAATTACTCTTCCTTTGCACTTTCTCCTTGACTTCTGTTGCTGACTGTAGGTGTCTTGGCTTTGGAAGTGCTTTCCATTTTCCAGCCTCAGGGGTAGAGAGAGGGGTGATTGGGATCTTCAGCTGTGTTGTGATCGAATTACAGAGCTCCCAACCCAAGGAGGCCTTGGGCCCCACCCAGGCCAACTACTTCATCTCAGAGATGAGGACATTGAGTCTAGGGAGATGACTTGAAAGGGACTTGCAGAGTGGAGCTCAGGACTCAGTCAAGTTTCCCAGGTCTCAGTGTAGTCCATCTTTGTCCTTTCATGTCTTTCCTCTCTAAAGTAGCAATGAAACCAGTATCTGAGTTTTCCAGCCATGCCGTAACAAAGTATCACAAACCAAGAGCCTTAAAGCAATAGAAATGTATTTCCTCAGGGTGCATAGGCTGGGAGACCAAAAACAAGGTGCTGGCAATGCCATGCACGCAGAATTTGTTGTTCTGGAGAAATTGTCACACATCTATCTGATAGCTTCTGGTGTTGTTGACAAGCTCATGTGGTCCTTGGCTTATGGCGGCATCCCTCCACTCTCCAATTCCATCACCATGAGGCTTTCTCCCCATGTGCCTCTCTATGCTGCTGTTGTCTTATGAGGACAGTAGTTGTACAGGCTTTGGGACCCAGCTTAGCCCAGTGAGACTTGTTCATAACTGGTTACATCTATAAGATCCTATTTTCAGATAAAGCCATGAAGGCCTTATGGCTCCTGTAGATCCTTTTCGGTAGGGCAACCCAGGCAGTACATATAGCAGGTGTGGGTGGGTGGGTGAGTTTCCCCTTTAAGAGTTTTGGGAGACACTGGGCTGCAATGAATCATTATCACCTTCAGCTGTACCTTCAGACACTGTTCTGTCTTTATGCTTTTCCTGTCAAGTGAGGAACCTGAGTCCCTTCCATTCATTATTAATGATGATGATATGTAGCTTTCACTTTTAGCACAGAGTAAGACAGTGTAAGTCAATCTGAGGATTTGCCATAAAAAAAGAGAGTTAGAAATACTGCAGAGATACGATTCAACTTGTCGGCATTTATTTGTAGAGATTCTGTGGCTTCTTAAGAGAAGCAGCAAAGCCCTTCAATTTGGAGAATTGACTCTATCTTTGTGTCTTTAATTTATTTATTTTATGGAAAATGGTAAGACAATTTCATAACAAAATAATAAGAGAATAATAATAGTTAATAAATGCATACTGTCATCTTCAATACTTGGAGTACAAGATATGGATCTAGAAAATTCGCAGTTCCATATCAGCACAAATCTTTCTTTGCAGTGAACTAAGAGACATTAATAGTATAACCAAGTTACATTTTCCCCCCTCCCCTCCTTTTTTCCTGTTTCTCCCATACTAGTTCCTTTTTACTTTTAAACAGCTTCTTCTCACTTCACAATATCTATTGTACATCTTAGGCCTTATCTATGTTTTCAGCTCCTTCTACCAGGAAGATAATACAATGATTACACATGCAAATATGATTTATTTTACTTATGAGCATGGCTTCAAGTTTCATCCATTTACCTGTAAAGGAGATTCAAGAGGTTATCAAAAAATGGAAAGGTAAGCTTTGCTCATAGATAGGAAGCACCAAATAGTGAAAATGGCCATACTCCCAAAACTGTTCTACAGTTTGAACACAGTCCTGATCAAAATACCATGAGCATCTCTCAACAAGTAGAGAAAATATTCTTAAAATGCATTTGGAAACAGAAGAGATCTAGAATAGTGAAGGCAATCCTGGGCAGCAAAGGCAAGGTGAGAGGCATCACAATTCCTGACTTGAAATTATACTACAAAGCTACTTGATAAAATCAGCATGGTACTGGCAAAGAAACAGACCTGAGGATCAGTATAACACATTATAAGACACAGACACAACTGCAGACACACTCAGCAAAGGGCCTAAACATATTCACTGGAAGAAAGATAGCCTCTTTAATAAATGGTGTTGGACAAACTGGTTCTGTCCTTGATGAAGACTATATTTATGTTTATTCCGTAATTATGTATAATTTAGAATAACTATCAATTAAGTTATGCAATCATTTATTCAGTATTATTTTTCTATCATTTATTCAGCAATCACAATCAAATCCTATCTTCCTCCTTCAACTATGTTTTGTTTTCACTATTCCCTCATTCTAGGTTCACCTTCTGAGAAACTTGACCATTTTAATTTCTTCAGTCCTGACTCCTCAAAATCCACAAAGACACTCTTTTCTGCCCTTTTGTCTCCTACTGTGGCCCAGGGGGCCTCTCTCAAACCCAGCAGCTGTACTCCTTGTCCCCATGTACCCCTGGTGCCTACCCTTCTTTCTGCCCAGCTCCTCTTGCCCTTAAGATGATAGCCCTTCTCTTTCTGCTAGTTGGGATGTACTCACTATCAAGGGCCCCTCCGTCAGGGCTGTTTCCCCTGGAAGCACTGTCCTCCACAGCGAAGTCTACAGAGTGCCTTGTCTATACTCCTAGGGATCAGGGGCTGCCGTCCAGTTGGATATGTGAAAGGAGTGGATTAGCAGCACCAGGGCTGCATCTACTCTTGACTCTGCCACTACCATGTTGTATGGCACTGAAATACCCAGATACTTCCTTGCATACTGTAGGCCTGCAAATCAGAGGAGGTAGCAAACTTATTTTGAAACTCCTCGATGAGAAGTACAAGTGTTAATTACATCAAGTGTTAATGCATCATACCACCTCCATTTATTCACCTGTAAAATGGACTTTTAGAAATAGTGCCAGGTGAGGATACATGCAGTAAATCCCGTAGGACAGTACCTGGCTTATAGTAAGTCATCAATACCAGTTAGCTGTCCTCACCTGTAGTCAAACTCACTGTTAGTATCTTTTCAGCTGGAGGGCTGAACAAATAGCTCAGCAGATTAAAGTGCCTGCAAGCAGGCACAGGGGGCAGGGGTTCAATCCCCAGGCCTGCTGTGCTGGCTCCACCTCTGGGGCATGCTGGGATGGCAGTAGAGACTGGGAGTGGTGGTGTGTGCCTGTAATCCCAGCTCTTGGGAGGCTGTAAACAGGTGGATAACTACAAGTCGGATCTAGTAGTGAGACACTGAACACCCTGTAGACCCTTCCCTAAAATACAATATATACAATATATATACATACATATATATATATATATATATATATATATATATATATATATATAATCTTTGCAGCTAGGACTGCAAGACCTGGTAGGACCAGGCTTGTGTTGTGAGCTTTGCTCCATGCATAGGGTGGAACCTTACAATAGCTGCTTAATACACAATTTGCTGGATAAATTATCAGAGTTCCAGTCTTGTTGCTGTGTGCACTCCTTAGGCTCTTTTTTCCCCCATTTTCATAAGACATTAAAATTCTCACTGATCATTCTAGGCTGAAAGTTCTTAAATGAGCAGAAATAAACTCTGACAGCGGTGTTGATTTTTACTCCAAACCTAAATTAGTTTGATAAGTGAATCACTGTAATAATATAGATATTGTTCAGAAATGCCCCAAATTCATTTTCTTCTGATATCTCTCATCAGGATGAAACATGGGCATGTTTTGAAATGGAACATCCTCTATTAATTTAATTGAGTATGGTTTGACAGTGTTGAGGTTTGTGTATTGTCCTCATAATAACCCTTTGAAGGGAAACATGAGGATGCAATTGTTTTACAAATGAGGGCCTGAAAATTTCTGGTATAGGGCCAGGCATATTGGTGCATGCCTGTAATCCCAGCACTTGGGAGGCTGAAGCAGGAGGATCACTGGGAGTTCAAGGCCAACCTGGGCTACAAAGTGAATTCAAGGCCAGCCTGAACTGCATGGTGAAACCCTGTCTCAAAAAGACAACTGTAGGAATCCTTTGGTCTCACTGCAGTCAGTTCTACCCAGGGAGACATGGCCGCAGGAATGAGAAAGACAGACAAGAACACAAAAGCTGGGCTAGGTGGTGACTGGTCTGCCTGATAGGCATAACTAATGCAAGGCACAACAAAATGGTCTTTTATTTATACTTTTGCAAAGTTAGTAACACATGACACAAGGTTGCCTAGTGACTAATAGCTGACCTGAACCACACAGGATGTTTTGCTTAGGCCTGAGGTAGCTTGTTTGCTTTAAGCACTGAGGCCTAGTCCCACCTATATACATTTGATCAATTTCCTACCTTTCTTGGATTCCCAACAGACAACAATAACAACAGCAACAGCAACAGCAACAGCAACAAAAATCTGGTGTAGCTTTCTGCTCCACCATCCTCTATAGAGAAGCCAGGTAAATTCTGGTAGTAAATGAAAAGACACAGAAAAGCCCTGAAAGTGACAACTCAGACTTAAAAACATAGTAAGTGCCTAAAATGCTGGGCATTAACTGCTCATATATTTTTAGTTCTTTTTGACTGCTTTTTAGGTAATGCCATACATTTCCTTCCATGTATACGTCTTGTATCCCTATTCTTTACATAAATATAAGAAAAGCCCATTAAGTCCAATGTGAGTACAAATTGAAAACTCATATCTGAAGTGTGTTGGATTTGGGATTTTTTGTTTTTTAGATTCTGGAATATTTGTATATATGTAATGAAATAAATAAGATATCTTGGGGGAAGGATCTTGTCTAAAAACGGAATTCTTTTGCTTCATACACGCCTCATGCATGTACCTGGAGTGTAATTCTATACAGTACTTTTTGTGTGACCCATCACTTGGGATCAGGTGCCAGGGATCGTGGGATCATGCCAGTTCTCTGCTTTGCTATCTTGCTGGCCTGCCTTGGCCTTTTTGAAGTTGTGAGCTTTGGGTATCATTCAACAAGGAGAATGCTGGCTGATAGTGGTATCTTTAGAAGAACCCATCCTTTGCTGCCATAAGTCCTTCATGCCTGGGAAACTAGGGATTGCCTTTGAGGGTCCCCACAGCCATTACAGTGGCTTGAAGCCTCATACATTTGTCAAGAAACAACCCTTGATGATGTCCTTGATGATGTCACCTGAATATGGTGATAAGTGGAGTCTTGCTGATTTCTGAGATACCCTCAGGGCATCTCTCTTCCGGTCTCCATATCTTTCTTTACTTCTCCCTAGAGCCTCGTTCTATTCCATCTCAAATGACCTTTTTTGCACCTAGTTGTCTCAGCCATGCCATACCAGGCATGCTCTTCTGGAGACCTCAAGACTAGTGTCCAACCAGAAGCGTCTGTCATGTACTGTAGCATCTTCCTCATGAGTCTAGGCATGCAGCTTTACACTTGTAACATATTTTACATAACAGGGACCACTTCCATTGGAAATTTCTGAACTGGGGCTATGTCTTGAAGCCAGAAAGCAAAGGTAAGAGAGGGAGACCTGGTTTCTAATCTGAGCTTCTTTCCCAGTTGCAAGCTTTCTTGAAGGAAGCCAGTGACCTCCTCCAAGAGGCAAGTGGATGTAGATAAAGTTCATACACCAGAACTGACCCTAGAAAGCCCAGATATACTAATAACTGGATTTCTATTACTTTTGCATATATTCTGGGACAGCAAAACATAAATCACTGGAAAGCAGGTGGTATTAGCTGGATAATAGTGACTCTGGACTCATAATAATAGATAGCTATAAAGTAATGAGACCGGCCTTCAAGTTGGACTTAAAACCTGGGACAAGTTCTACAATTGTTCATAAAACCCATGGATTCCAGGACTAGAATTTTTCTGCCCAGATATTTTCCATTGATTGCAATCTATAGGTAACTACTCCCGAGGGGCTGTCTGAAGAAGGGTCCTTGGCTAGGCTCCCCGTGCTTCATCAGTCACTCTGGGCTGGAGTGGCCACAGCTGGCTGGCAGCTGGGCTCTGCTCATCCTTGGTTTTGCTAGGAAGCCTGCAGCCTCATTCCATTTGTGGCACCGTCCTCTTTCCCCAGTATCTGTGAGCTAGAGCAACTGCCTCTGTCCCACTCGCCATTCCTTGCCTGTTTCAGAACTTAGAAGCTGAGCTCCTTCAGCCCCTTCCTTCTTCCGTCAGTGTTATGGGGCTCTTCCCTGGCAGATGCCCCTGGTCTGTAGTTGTTACCTTTGCTAAACAAAATGACTTTTAGACTTTAATAGTCACACCTGTCTTATATTACCCTTTGGCGGTACTGGGCCTTCCAGAGAAGACAGGCAATACTCTGAAGTGACCAGTGGGCAGAGGTTTTGTGCTTGGGGAAGCACAGGCCTTCACAAGTGCGAGTGTATTGCATGGGCTTCTCAGGCAGGCAGCGACAGCCAGCCAATTGGCCGCAGGGCCCACAGCCACCCTCACATTGGAACTGGCTTCGAGCACCTGCCATAGCTGATGGGGCCACCTAGCCTGTTTCCTCCCTCCTGTCTGACGTAGACCCTGGGCTCTCCATGTTGCGCAGGTAGGCTCAGCCATCGCTATGGTTAAATGGGGCTTGTCCAAGTCCTGAGACTGATCTTGCCCAGAGGTTGTGTTTTAGGAATTTGGATCCCAAAGCCGCTGTTGCCTGCTCTTGTCCTGATGTTGAGTCTCGGTCCTTTTATTGGCCTTAAACTGGTGCCCATATTTTTGCCTTGTTTCTGAGGCCCAAATTCCTCTCTCATCTACTTGGCTGATAACCTCTGGTCCTGTACCCGCCATGCCCTGTCCAGTGGTAGAACCTTTTCTCAGTGCCAGCCCATACGTGGGGCCCTGCTTGTCTGTTCCTGGACACTGTCCTTTTTTACACTGCTACTTCCCTGATGACTTCTTTCTGGATGTCCTCACCAAGTCAGAACATTCGTTTTTCTGACTTCATGCTACCATTTTGCCTGTACTCCTACTCATTTTTTTCTACCCTGCC
Organism: Myocastor coypus; assembly: GCA_004027025.1. Lineage (NCBI taxonomy): Eukaryota > Metazoa > Chordata > Mammalia > Rodentia > Myocastoridae > Myocastor > Myocastor coypus. The sequence goes on along the minus strand of PVJA010000059.1, from coordinate 222,376 downwards.
CTCTCTGTTTTGCTGTTCTCCCTTTTGTTGACCTTTTTGTGTTACATAACTATATGCACTGGCCATGATAGGTGGGTAGATAGGTAGGTAGGTAGGTATGTAGGTGGTGGGTAGGTAGATAAGTAGGTAGATAGATAGATAGACACAGACAGACGACAGACAGATAGAGAGATCCATAGGTCTTCAGTACCCATCTTCATGATTTCATCAGTAACTATACATCATGAGTTTTCACATGTAGAAGTTGACTCCATTTACACATAATTTTTGCATTTTAAAACAATGTTGCCTATACCTTTTTTTTTTCTTTTTTTACTTTATGTTTTGGCCTTGGCAGCTGACTTTTGCATAACTGAGGCCAATGCTTTGTGTTTTGTGAAAAGGTCTCTTTGCAATTTTTATCTCTGATTCTCAGCCCTCAGCATCCATTCCACACCAGTGAATGGAACTGTCCCCAGAGCTCTTCCAAGAAGGTCCTATTTACAACTGCTTGGGTGAGGTCCGGCTGAAGTCCAGGGCAGGGACAAGCTCTGGAGCTGGCTTGCTAAAGCCAGCAGTCGTGTGGTTAGATGCTTCCACAGCTTGATTAGATCCCCCTGGAATGCTCCACTGCCCACAGATTGCCCCATATCAGGCAGTGGTGCTGTCAGACTGCTGTGGCATCTTAACAGGTTTACATCTGCCAGGATTTTCCAGCTGATAAATACTCAAACTTTAGAAGGAGTGAGAATTGGAAGAAGAGCTGTTGCTGTCTCTCTATAGAGTGAACAAATTGGCATAGTAGCCGAGTGATCAAATCGGCACCTTTGGCTAAAGGTGAGGGCTCAGATTTATGAGACTGTGATCTGGCCAAACTGGCCTTGGGTGGCAGTCACTGGGTTTTGGAGCTTTAATCTGACTTAATACTAGAATGCTAGACCTTGCCTTAGATTACTCAACTGCTGCCCTGGCCTCCAGTCTTGCCTACACCCTCTGGTCCCAGTGGCTGCTGCCATATGCCTAGGGGCGGCTCCAACCTCTCTGTGTTTATCGTCATCACTCCCAGCTCTGGCTTCCCTGTGTGCGTGCTCCTGGCGTGGAGCAGAGCACTGGACAGCCCTTCCTGTCCCCTTTCCTTGATGAGCTCTGTACTTCCCAGCATGCAGCTCTTCTCAGGTAAACCAGCTCCCCAGGGACAGCAATCCATATCTTGAATTGAACCCAGAAACATTTCTTGTCAGTAGCCAAACAGTGGGAGGTCGGTGGGACTTGAGACCTTTTTTCCCTTTAGGTGCATTCTTTGCTCCCCCAGGAGGCTTAACTGCCACCCCCTCCTAGGAATTTGAACATCATCCTTTCTCCATCTCATTGGATTCTGGAGGGACCACACGGGGTTCCCAGACTTCCAGGGATGGGCATGTGGCTCTCTTCCTCTCATTCCTCTCCACCCCAGTACCCTGCCCGCCCAGGACTGACAGGCTGGTACTTCAGCGACATATACAAGAGTCTATGCTTATCTTTAGGCTTTAGCCTGAACAATAAAATCAAGACAAAATTTTAGTATCCCTTGTGTACTTGTTATACGTAAAACCAGCCAGTTGAGTAGAAAGCATAGAAAGTATAAATTCATCATTGGAGCAAAAGGTGCTATTTCCTCTTTAATCTTTCCTAAAATTAAACAGTCTTTTTTTTAATGTTAGAGTTTGATTCCTGGACCTTACATATATTAGCCAAGCACAATACCATTGAGCTACACCCCCAACCCCTAGGAGGCATTTGATGTGGTAACAAAATACACAAACACATCCTTAGCGTAAGAGGCAGATTGTGTGAGCTCTAGTCCTGGCTACAAACCTAGAGTGGTGAGTTCATCACATTTGCTAATTAGCTAAGCCATGGCTCTGTCAGCTACCAAATGAAAGTTATATTTGGTGACACTTTACTCTGTTAGTGTGATTGTTAGGTAATGTATAAGTGGACCGAGGAGACTACAATGCACTGTACACAGAAGACTGGTTAGGATGTTATGTGCTAGAGAGATTGCCTTAGGAAAGCAAAGTAATTCACCAGAATAGGAGCATGGAGTTCACAGGCAAAAGAAATACAAAATGTTCTTTGGCTTAAGAAAAGGTGCTTGCAGTTATTGATAATAAGAAAAGTATTTTTTAAAGTTAAGATATCTCCGTCACATTGCTGAAGTTCAATATAGTTGATAATACTCTGTTAACTAAGGCAAAAAAGGAGAGACTCCCCATCTTGCTGGTGGAAGTATAAATGTCTATGAGCTCTAGGAAGAGCAATTTTTCAGTATTAATTGAAACAGAAAATGAATGTGTCTTTGGCCAAGCAGTTCCATTTCTTAAAATTGATCCTACAACCCTACAAGCTGGCACAGAATAAGGCCACTTTATCTGTGGATTGTTATGAATAATGCCTACATTATGCAGCTGCAGAAGAGTTTACATGGAACAATTTTTAATAAAGTAATGTAAAGATAGTATTCATGTATGTATACTCAAAAGGATATACCAGGTTTAATAATATTTTAGGGATATTTCCTTTTTTTAAAAAAATAGTACTTGTTACTTTTTTTTTTTTTTTTTTAAGATTATTTGAGGATGTTTTGTTTTATTTTTTTTGGCTGCTGAGTAGGATTAGGTGGCCAGTTACAGGGTGGAAGGTTACCTTACCGTATGAGTGAGATTTCACTGCATATTCTTCTGGAATCCTTGAATTTTTAACATACGCTGATACTATCAATTTTATTTTTTTTAAATAATTTTTAAATTTTATTTTATTTATTTTTTTTTCTTGTTCAGAACCTTTGTTTGCTTATTCACTCATTTTTTATGGCCGGCTCAGCCCACCAGGAGGGCAGGGCTGGCGCAGCATGTGGTGCTGGGGATCGAACAGAGGTCCCTGAAGCTGCTCAAACTTTCCCAAGCAGGTGCTTTAGACCACTGAGCCATCCCGCCGGGCCCCAATACTATCAATTTTATAAAAATTGAGACAATAAAATTTTTACAATCTTGGGGCCCAGCAGGATGGCTCAGTGGTCTAAAGTGCCTGTTTAGGAAAGTTTAGGCAGCCACAGGGACCACAGTTCGATCCCCGGCACCACATGCTGCACCAGCCCTGCCCTCAGGGCAGGCTGAGCCAGCCATAAAAGTAAATAAATAAACAAACAAACAAAAAGTTCTAAAACAAGAAAAAAAAATTAAAAAAAAATTTTTACAATCTAAAATGGCCAACAAAATGAAAATACGGGTAAAGCCCCAACTTTCCTCCCATTAAAATAAAATAAAATAATAAAAAAATTAAACAAATAAGAATTAAAGGAAGAAAGTGACTTATGGATTACTCCTTATTTGCCTTCTTTCTTCCCTGTCCTTTGCTTGACCTTTGTGTGTGAACCTTTTTGCATGTTAAATTTTTCTTTTCTTTTTTTTTTTTTTACATTTAGGCTCTGGAAAACTAACAAGTTTAGTCCCTCCAACGACAGAAAGTGATCCGTATTTTCCCCATTCTAATGAACCAAGCCATCATGTCTGACTTTTCCCTTGATCTGCCAGTCTTTATTTCTGAGATCTAAGGAACCCTTGAAAGCTGTAAGCATCAAACCTAACCTAGAAGTTTGTTTCCTCGGCTTCCCTGGTGGGCAGTGGTGTTGCCTTGGAAGGCTGATGGGGGGCTGCACCGCGGAATTCATCGCTGGGGTAATTAGGTAGCTGCTCAAGGAGGAGAGCTTCCTAATTGGGATACTGAGCAAAGTTGCCTCTTGCTTTATGAGAAATTTAAAGTTAGTTTTCGTTGATTTCACTTCTTGAGTTTTGTTCTCTACATTTATTTTGTTTCTTTTTTGCTTTCATATTAGTGAAACAAATGATTGTTTTTATTAGGTTTGTCTTCTGTCTCAACTTATCACCACAACTTTATAGTTTTTCCTTCCAAAATCGTCCCCTTTATGTACCTGTGTGGCCTTTGGGCTTAGAAAGCTAAATGCAGTCCCCAACTAAGGCTTGGCCTCTTGAGGATTTTCAAATACATGTGCTGAAGGGGACTTTGAAGAAATCCTCACTGTTGTCTTCCGTGAGAAACATTCATCCCAACCTGTGTGGCGACGCCCTCTAGGTCCCAGGAAAGAGCTGGTCTTATTGTGTGTATAGACAGTTGCAAGTTAAAGGCTAACCTGAACCAAGGATTACATTTGTGCTTCCACTGTCACCCATACACACCTGCTTCTTTGAAAGTGGTCCAGCTGATTTATGCATTATTCAAACCCTTAAGTCAGGGAGAATACATAAGACTGTGACCATGCAAACCCAAGGCTATTATTTGCTGATAGGGACCTGAGTTTAGCTAATATTTTCATTGAACTTTTCCTGCACATAGCTGTACTTACACACCAACATAATTATCTCTGTCACAAAACAAACATACAATTCTATGGGCTTTCTTTCTTTCTTTCTTTCTTTCTTTCTTTCTTTCTTTCTTTCTTTCTTTCTTTTTTTCTTTCCTTCTTTCTTTCTGTAGTGCTTGACATTGAATCCAGGGTCTCATACATGCCAAGCAAATACTATACCACTGACTATGACCTTAGCCCACTGAGTGAGTTTTCAGAAGCTCTTTGTAAAGACTAGCCTAACATCACATACTATAGAAGCCTCAGCAAGTTTGTCTCTGAAGAAGAAAGGTAAATCTCAAGGCAGTCAGATTTTCTTGCTTTCCTTTACATAGTTAGTGGCAGCTTAGTATTTAATTTTATGGACATCTTCAAATTGCAATATTGATAACATAAAAAATTCTTATCTTTTCTTAGGAGATTATTACTAGGGTCCAGCATCTTTGGAGTCTCAGCTGTATGGGGTGTTGCATAAGAACTTTTGACCTGGTATGAGATTAAAATGAAAAGAAACATACCAAAGAACTCTAGTAGGCTGGCATTCTAATGTCCAGGGTTGATCCATAGTGAAAACCCTAAAATAGACTCATATCTAGCATAAAGGAAAGCAAGTGTGTTGGTAGTGGGGGTACTAAGACTTCGTCATACAGGCGTGTTGTAAGTATGCACTATCTGCTCAGTACTGGGCCATCTGGAGACAAGGTTTCAGGATTTGAGTGATTGACCAGATGGACAGACTCTGACCATAAGAGATAAATACTAATCTAGATGGCCTAGAGGACTGAATGGAGGCAGCACTTGGCACAGCACTTCCTCAGGTCCTCTGCTGTGGGAAATGACACTAGTCCTGTGGACTTCCCTTGAGGAACAAGCATGCAGGGAGCTGGACATGAGATGTGCAGAGACGGGACCAGGGGTGGCTTAGACGCAAGGATGGAAGCCTCTAAACCTGATTCTGCTCCTACAACTTTAGTTTTAGTCCCACAAAACTGACTTGAGTAGAGCAGCGGGTCGACAGTGAGCTCCAGAATGTATGGCCCTGAGCCCCTCGGTGCAGGGGGTGCTCCACGGGCAGGATGTTTCCCTATACCTCACCATCACCCTTTGCTGTTTAAAAAGCCAGCTCTTCTGCTGTGCGCTGTAGTGGAAATATTTCTACAATTCTTAGTAAGTAAATGGAGTCTTAAAGCTTAAACCTCTGCCCTGGGCAAGGAACCAAAGGATGTCATTATACATAACTTCAAAGGCTGATAAGATGTTTAAGGTCTCTGCCCTCTGAAAGACTTTCTTTCTTTTAAAGCCAGCCAGAAACATTTGTGCACGAGGCCCCCCATTATTCCAACAAGAGACAGAGGGCTTTTTTTTTTAATGGATATCTGTGTGGGATTGAGTTTGCATGTTTCTACTATATAGAGCACATTCCCGCAGCTTTACATTGATTGCATTGCGTTTGGGTGAGGGATGTCTAGTAAGTAAGAAAAGGATTAGTGACACTGGGGGATAGCTGGCTCAGTGGCAGTGTTCTTGCCTGACATGTGAGAGGCTCTGGGTTCAATCTCCTATACTGCAAAAACAACAACAACCCCCCTCCCCCCCAAAAAAAGGAAGGACAATCAGAGTCTCAGTTGCAACATCTTTCTGTTTGTGTGAAATTATCATCCAAAGACTCAGGAGGCTTTGTGGGGAAATTAGGACTGGTGTAAAGTTATGAGCTGGGAAAACCAAGATGAGGAGCTCTGTGTCCACATCTGATCACCCATCACTGTAAGCTTCATGGTGACACACAGGTACAGTGCATAGCACTGTTGCCAAGGACACGCCCCTGTTTCTCTTAGGCAGTTTGAGTCCTCAGCAGCACAGGGTATGTTGGTTCCTCCTTGTCACCAGCAGACATGCAGGTACAGCAGATGTCCCAGGCTGTACAACATGGAAGGAGGGGCTGCAGTCAGCTGTCCAGGAGACAGTGGCCACCGGCCGCACACGTTTGCTGTGACTGCATGTTTCTTCATCCAGAACCAGTGATAGCCAGGTTTTATACAGCTGGATTTTCAGAGTGAAGGCATGCCCTAAAGTCTCAGTGAAAAAGGCCTGGGAGGAGAAGTGGACAGGTCCTGGGAGCATTCATTTACTCCATTCTGATGGCCCAAGACTGTGATATACTTTTGGGTCTCATAATCTGATGCTCAGAATTTATAGATGCTCAGTTAATGGCCGTAAACACATATGAGATGCAATTGAAAAGTTTGGTGAATGTTTAAAGTTTTTATTATAGTAAGAGACACACTGCCTTTAACTCCCCTCCTTTCTTTGAACACCCTCACCCATCTCTCTTGCCCCAAGAGGAGTCCTCTCTCACAAGTGACTTCGATTTCCTGTCCTGGCCACCCTGATGCCTGAACCCACTTAGAACATTTACCTTTCATGGTCATTGTGACTTTGGAGAAGAGCCAGACGTCGCTCAGTGCCGGGTCTGGTGAAAGGTGGGGGTGGACACACTGTGATGTTTTTGACAGAAATTACTCTAAATGTGGGATCCATGCTGTATGACCATAGAATACAGTGAGGCCAGCAAGATAGCTTAGCGGGCTAATTAGGCAAGCACAGGGCTCAGGGTTCAAACCCCAGCACCACGTGCCACGCCAACCCTGCCTTCAGGGCACCCTGAGCTGGCTACAGTCTGGGTGTGGTGGCTCACACAGGTAAACTCAGCGCTGGGGTGGCTGAAAGCTGGAGGATCACTATGAATTGAGCTGTGTAGTGATACTTTGCAACAGCTACTTAAAAAAAATATAGTAAGTGTTTACATTTAAAAATGCATCACACCTTACCCTTGAATCCCTCAAAATATTTTACCCTTGTTGAATATACCTATTCCATCCTTCTTGGCAATGTGAGTTTTATTGTAATAAAGTATAAACCTTACCCTTGTCTTTTGATTACCCCTTGTAATCTAGGGGCTGGGTGCTCACAGAAGCTCCTTATCCTTCACTTAAATTCCTGTCCCAGAGGGCAGAGGCAAAGCTGTCTCTCCTGCCTGTGACACATCCCTGGGGTCCCTGGCATCACATTGCTGCATACCATAGATGGAGCATTGGCCAGCCTGCCAGAAAGAAACATAACTGGAGTGAAGACTTGGGCACCATGGTCTGCAGCTCCCCTCCTCACATTCCAGCCTGATGCCCTCGTGCACACTGGAGATAGCTTAATGCAAGCGTATTTGTAACACTCTGGTTCCATCCGGATCAAAGGGCTGAGAGCCTGCCTGGGTTGCAGCCTCTGAGATGAAAACTGGACCCCGGACGTCAGCTCCTGCGTGCTGGCCATGCCTTGAATCTGAAAAGAAATACTGATTCTGTTCTGGGTGTCTGCACCATCAGATGGAGACTTTGAAGTCTCTTCGACTATAATGAGTTGGATTCAATTCTTCCCTTGCTCAGGCCCTGCCTTGTGCTACTTTAAGGTTTGGGGTTTCTTTGAATGTGGTGTGGGGCTGCTGGGAACTATGAGCATGGCACATGCGAGCCCATGGGGTAGTGGCGGGAGGAGGTAGGGGAAGGGGCCTATTTTGATCAGAGGGTGGGTCCTTTAGACCTTCCCAATGTCATTGTAATCAGTATTGCTGAAGGTACCCAACCTCAGGCTGTCCTCCCTCAGAGTGAAGCTGGCCATGTTGGTATTTTTTTTTCTTTCAGTGAGTTGCTTGTATCTTTTTTGATGTGATGGGTTAGTCAAATTTCTTTTCTTCCTTTTTTTTTTTTGGCTTTTTGATACAGGGTCTCACTATGCAGTTCAGGCTTGCCTTGAGCTCCCTTTTGTAGCCCAGGCTGGTCTCGAACTCACACTGATCCTCCTGCCTCAGCCTCCCGAGTGCTGGAATTACAGGTGTGCGCCACCATGCCCGGCTCGGGTTAGTCAAATTTCAAAGGTAAATTTTCTTCCTTTTTTTTTTTTTTGTGGGACTGGGGTTCAAACTCATGACCTTGCACTTGCCAGGCAGGCACTTGTGCCACAGAGTTATCTCCCTGGCCCCTCTTCCTTTTTTTGTTAAAATAAGTTCAAAAACAACCATTTGTTATCATAATTTTATCAAAGAATATTTAAAACAAACCAAGAAAATCCATAACAGTTTAATTTCAGAGTAAGTAACAGTGTTTTAAATATAATACATTGATTGTCATAAAAACTTTATACCAGGTTAAATGGGTCACTCATAACCCCAGCGTCCCAGGGGGCTAGGACAGGATAGTGGCTAGTGAGACCTCCCATCAAAATTAAATACGTGGGCCTAGAGTGATAGCTCAGTGGTCTAAGTGACTGCCTGGCAAGCACAAAGACCCTGGTTTGATACCTGGTACTGCATATTGTGCCAGCCCTTGAAACCAGGTGTGGTGGTACATGCCTGTAATCCCAGAGCTAGGGAGGCTGGGACATGAGGATCACCGTGAGTCTGAACTGCTTAGCAAGATGCTGTATCCAAAGAATTAAAAAATTAATTACATGATGGGAGTGCTTGTCCAGGGTACCCAGGATCAGGGTTCAGTCTCCAACACTCGATAACCAAAGCAAAAACAGAAAGCTTACTGAATTTTGAAAACTCTCTGATCTGTACTGGGTCATGAACAGGCATTATAGATAATGTAATATATAGACATACACACATACATGCGAAATCATAGTTATTATGGTAATAACTTTCAATTACAGAATACTTTTACATACATTATCTCGTGTGATCAGTTAATGTATACCTTTAAAACATAAATTAGTCTTAATAGCCTAAGCTAAATAGAATTAAGAATAACAGGGAAGTCTGGTGTTTAAGTAAACTGTTATCTTAAGAGTCAAATGTGAATAATTTTAAAATTATCTACTGTTCTGATATTTCTCTTTGTCTCTATTACCCTGCTCTATTAGAGTAAATAAACAAATAACACTTTAATGATATGCACATATCTTTAGAACAGTATGTATAGTGGAGCTGCATGCTTGCATATATTTACAATGCCTTCTGCATAAAAACTCAGGACATACATTGTGACAGACATCGCTGTACTTGTGCAGAATAATAAGGACAGTATTTGGAATATAATATGAGAAAATCTTATGACTAGTGTTTATAGAGACTTAAGAGCAGGATAGAATACATTGAGAAGTAATCCAGTGAAAGAGTTTTTATTCTTTTTTAAAAAATTTATTTATTTATTCTTGTTTCAGAACTTTTTTTCTTGTTTCAGAGCTTTTGTTTGTTTATTTACTTATTTTTATGGCCAGCTCAGCCTGCCCTGAGGGCAGGGCTGGCACAGCATGTGGTGCTGGGGATCTAACTGCGGTCCCTGCAGCCGCCTAAGCTTTCCTAAGCAGGCGCTTTAGACCACTGAGCCATCCTGCTGGGCCTGAGAGTTTTTATTCTTTGTGAAAAAAGATTTATTTTTGTCCCAAACTTGTATTTGAAAATCACACAAATGTTTGACTTTAACACAAGTGTTGTGTTTTGAATATCCAAATATACGCACACCCGATTTTGAACACCTTACGACAATTGCTTCTTGCCAGGTCTTCCTACCCCATACTTTCTCGTTAGAGCTCAAGGCTGGCTTCCAAAGCTTCCCTAAAGAAAGAAGAGAGCTGGCTTCAGTGTTTCATTTTGCAAGAGTTTCTGTGTTGGAAGAGCAGTAGCCTAGATCTAAATCTTTAGGAGTATTTGGAAAACTTTCAGCTAGGCTAAAACTTCAGTTAAATGTTAATTCACTAATCAGTCAGCTTGGGCAGTGATTGTCCAGCAAATACTTACTGTCTCCTCCATCTCAGATTTGGTACTAGGCAGTGGGGATATAGTAGCACTCGGAGGCTGAGACTGGAGGATCACTTTGAGTTTGAGACTTTATCTCAAAAAAAAAAAAAAGTATTACAAAAAGAAGTAGTGTCCAGGGTTGGCGAGATAGCTGAGCAGACTAAGCACCTGCTTAGGCAAGTGCAGGGACCCGGGTTTGATTCCTGGCACCACATGCTGCCCTGGCCTCACCCCTAGGCACACTGAGTCTGCCATAGAGTCCAGGCATGGTGGTGCACACCTGTAATCCCAGCATTGGGGTGGCTGAAAACAGGAGGATCACTATGAGTCCAACTGTGCAGTGAGACCCTGTTCCAAATACATGAAGAAAAAAAAAAAAAGAAAGAAAAAAAGAGGGTTGGGGATATAGCTCAGCAGCATAAGCACCTGCCTGGCAAAGTACAAGGTTCAGAGTTCCATCCCTGGTACTACAATGAGAGAGAGAGGGAGAGAGAGAGAGAGAGAGAGAGAGAGAGAGAGAGAGAGAGAAGTTTCTCATTCTTTTAGGGAGACAGATTAAACTAGGAAATAACAAATAATGACAAATAATGATGAGCCCTGGATAGGAAACAGGAACTGAAACAGTGGTGCTATTGTTAGTAAGTGACGAGGGAATGTCTTGTAACTCATCAAGCAAAGACAGAATTCACCTGACAATCCACAGCTGACACTTGACATTGAGTACGGGTGCTGTGCGTCTGTGTGCACATAGATGTGCATGTGCATGTTTACACGAAAAAGACAAAGATTCTACAATAAATTTATATTGCTTTATTAATGTAAAAAATCAAGAAGGAGGCGACTGGGGAGATCAGAAAGTCTTTAATTTTCTCATGGACTCTGTTTACTGAATAATTCCTTTGCAGAATCAGCATCTGTAAGATTATTTACCCGAAGCAAAGAAGTGTCTTATAAAAAGGGCAAAGCTTTGGGCAGCTTCATGTTTGTACCAAAGACTCTTCTTCCCATGTTGGGGACCAGTGATTTGTTTAGATGTCTCGGATTCTCCATACACTAAAAGAACTGCAATTTTCTGAGATTGTGTGGCTATACCGTTTCATTCTCCAGAGGAGATGCAAACCATCTAAAGTTGACCAAGCTTCTCCTCCGAGTCAGGCACACTTGGGAGCCCATCCCTGCTAGGAGAGGGGACAGGTGCATGCAGAGGACTGGTATAAAGTAGCAAAGACTGTGCAGAGGTGAAGCATGTATGGGGCATTTGGACTAGATGCTTAAAAGGTGGGCAAGCATTAGACTAATGGAGACTGGCAGTGCCATGCACCTGCTCAGCCACCTTTATGAGCTCATGGGAATACCCATTAAGTCACTTTTTCATATTAAAACTAACAAGTGTTTGTTTCCTGAGGGTATATGTCTTGTTAGGGAGCAATAATAGTATATCAATTTCCATTGAGTTGCATTTTATCATCATAATGGTTGCCGAGGAGGCTGCCTTTAGCTTTTGCAGTGCATTTTAATGTGTTGCAAGAAACATGGAAACTGACTGAGGACATAATGGATCAGTAATGGATGAGGAGCAGGCAGGGCTGTGAACAGCACATGCCATGGCTATAACATGCAAGCGCCTCTCCCAGGCTTGTATGCACACTCTGCTTTAGTAGGAACCAACAGGCACAATTTGATTTTGCTCAACAGCCTTGGAAGGTGTATGGGCAGAATTGCTCATCTCAGAGGTCTGGTTGCATTTGTCATTGGTCACTCGTCTGGTGGCCCTGTACCCACTAATGATCCCAGGCATGGGATTGCAGAGGGACAGGAGGAGCCCTGCCAGGTCAGGTGTGTGCAGTTTCCTGAAGAGGCTATTACCCAAGGAGATGGTGCATTATACATATTATAATGGATGTTTCTCCCCAGGAGAAAGCAAAACAAGAGAATGAGCTTTTTTTTTTGGCCAGACCGGGGTTCAAACTCAGGACCTTGAACTTGCCAGGCAGGCACTTGTGCCCCTGAACTATCTCCCCAGCTCCATAATGAGCATATTTTTAAGGCACTCAGGACCCAAGCAGGTCGGCCTGCTCCAAACCAGTCTTGGGGAAGGACAAACATGGAATTTGAGCTGCCAGCTCCACCTATTTCAGAGTCTTGTTAGATGGGTCTGTATATCTTAGAGACTTCCCATAAGTGAATTTGACGTTTGAGTAAATGCCAAATTAATCTTCTAGGGAGAACTTAGTTGGAGAGAAGCAGCAATTTGTACTCTATACCCTAATACCGGTATGTTCTGACCCCAAAATCGTACACCTCTATGATTTTATAGCACAAGGAGGGATCCCAGAACCTTTCGTAAAGCTTGTTAATTATGGACTAGTAATGTGTTCTGATATTTTCCAGAGATGTTCTTGCTAGAGAATTGCATCTGAAGAGATACAGCTCCATAATGGAGCACATAAGGGAGGAAAGGAGGAGATTAAAAAAAAAAAATTGCATATTCCCATAGATCCAGATGTGGAGATGCATTTGAATCCAGAACTCATTAGTTGAAGCCTTACCTCTTTCCCTGCCTTTCTCCCTTTCTTCCTCTTTTTCTGTTTTTTTGATGTTTGTTTGCAAGGCTGAGGATCAAACCCAGAGCCTCATGCATGTTAGGCAAGTCTTCTTATCGCGGAGTTACAACCCTATCCTTTGAAGCTCCGTCGTTATAGTACTAATATTTTGGCAAAAGATTTTGAAGTTTTGTATAGTATCACTTTTGTGTAGTCTGGTCCTAAAACAAACTCACTTCAATGCTAGAATGTGTGCAAGATTTAGCACCTTGTAGAATGAACTCCGGCGAATCCCGGTGTTTCTGATAATTTGGCTGTGGCTGGGTGTTGGGATATTTTCTGTCTCTCCTGGATTCCTGAATTTGGAAGTGAGCAAGTTAGAGTATATTTTGATTCAATTTTAATCCATCAAAATCAAGTTAGTTGTAAATGATGGAAGAGCTTACTTTGTGTAGTCCGGGCTGCCTGGAGACATCAGCCACATGCCAAAAGCTTGCTCGTTGCCCGGCAACCTTGCTGGAGGAATAGATTTTCTGCCACTGGCTCCCTTTTTAGTCTAGGCGGAATCTATTAACACTACTATTCTAGCCCAGAGAACGAGAGCCCCAGTTTAGCTGAAAAGAAGAGTCAGGTTTTGTTTTGTTTTAATAACCCAGCACTGTGTTTCCAGCTTCTAAATTCCACTCCTAATTTCATTGACTTCTACATAAAGCCCCAGAGCTTACGAATATAACTTAACACCGTCGAAGTGGCAGAGATGAGTCTCCTGCCTTCCTGGCCTCTGCAGAAGAAGCTGGCTGCTTTGTTGTCTCTGGGAATCTACCCCAGGGGGAACAGGTGTGGACCGACCAGGAGCATCCAAGTTGAATGTGGAGCTGGGAAGACACTTCATTTGGCCCCAAACGTTCTTCCTCCGCCACAGGTGCACCTACTTGCTCTTGCTGTCTTGAGGCAACTTGGCTAGGGAAGCCGTTATTTCTTCAAGTATTTCCGATCCCACTCTGATTGAAAAGCGCCTGTGTATTTCTTCCTCTTAGCCTTCAATCAAAGAATGTCTCTCCTCCTTTTGTAGCTAAATACTTCACCACCTGGACTGATGGTTTCCATCTACCAGGGGAGTCGGCATGGCTGTCAGGCCTATTGTTTTCTTCTGCTCTTAATGTAATAGCTTTCAGTTGCAGCAAGGGAAGATGCGGCCCAGGCCCAGTGTCAGGTGGCTAGAGTTACTTGCCACTGCTGAAATGCAATTTTAATAATGGACTGTATCAGCTAAATGTGTTTGCTTGCCCCCGTGTAGAACAAAGAAGGGTCTCAGCACATTAACCCACTGGTGGCAGAAAAAAAAAAAAAAATCAAAATCCACCATAATGCCACTTAAAGAAATGGCACTTGCATCACGAATTAGAAATCTTGTAAACAGACTTCAGAAGTGCTCTGGAGAGGAAAGGAGGGAGTTACGCCTTTTGTAATAAGTGGATTCGGACTTCTTTATCAATCTCACACATTCTAAGGGTCAAATGTAGACAAGTAGCATTTGCAATTTGCTAAAGAAGTTAAGTAACTTGACAAAGTCATGACTAACTTGGTGTGACATTCTTGTAGTGCATTTGTTTTTTCACTCTGATCATTCCGAATGGTTTATTAATTATGATAACTTGGGCATTTAGGCTTTTATTTTGCCCAGTAACCTTAGAATATTACCCATGCAGGGGACTTTTGAGGCTATAGCGGAGGTGCTCAGTTTTTGTTTTTTTTTTTTTTAATTTTAATTTTTAAAATTATTTTATTTTATTTTCTTGTTTCAGAACTTTTGTTTGTTTATTTATTTTTATGGCTGGCTCAGCCTGCCCTGAGGGCAGGGCTGGCACAGCATGTGGTGCCTGGGATCAAACCGCGGTCCCTGCAGCCGCCTAAGCTTTCCTAAGCAGGCGCTTTAGACCACTGAGCCATCCTGCGAGGCCCCGCTCAGTTTTATAAATAAGAAAACTGGAGAAGTGAAAAAGTTTGCTTAGAGAAGTGCAGCTCTGTCGGGAGTGGCAAAGCAGGGACCAGAATCCTGGCCAGTTACCTGAGCCATATCCCCACCAAAGTGAGGGGTTTGAAAAGCACCCAGTGAGGAAAAGCACCTGTGCACAGTTCCAGTTCTACTGCTCCACCCCAAAATTTTCTTATTTATAAAACTGAGCACTTCCACTATAGCCTCAAAAGTCCCCTGAATGAGTAATATTCTAAGGTTACTGAGCAAACTAAAAGCCTAAATGCCCAAGTTATCATAATTAATAAACCATTCGGAATGATCATTTGTTCACACCTATTGCAAATACTGAGCTCGGTGCTTCGAGATCTTTGCACAGAATTGCACTTTACAGGTGGGAGAGCCCCCCAACCCCTAGTCAGCGATGAGGATTACGGGGCAGGGGTGAGAAGTACTTAACTAAGCTGTAAGGTGAAAACTGACAGGTAATGGAGTGTTGCCTGCTAAAGGACACTGAGAGCTCTGGAGCACCCGCATTCGTACTGCTCGTTGGGTACATTAAAAACTCTGACAGTGACCCACTGCTACCCATATAGTTGTATCACAGCAGAATGACCTGCCTGGCAAGGCGGTATGCTTCCCAGACACAGTGTGCAAATCAAAATCCAAATAGCTGGTGTAGGGGCACAAAGCCGTGGTGGGAGTGATGGCCAACACTCCTACAACAAAAGACAGGAGAAGAAACAAAAGCATCGCAGATCTATTTAGTCAGAGTCTTTTTATGTGGTACGAAAGTCTTCAGTAATGAAGGCCCCAAGACCCCCGGGAAAACTTACTTGATGCCAAGATTTGATGTAGCAGGGACAGCCCTGTAGAAATGTGATTAGACAAAAAGGGTCAGAGCTACTGGGGATGGAGTGAGGGGGAAACCTGCAAGCTGTCGGTGGGGACTCTTCTCACCTCTGTGTGGTGGTCTCCCTCCTGGCTGTAGGACTGGTCTCCCGGAATGGGGGAGCGGGGCTTGTGATCTAGGCAGAGCTGGTCGGAGAATTCCTTTTTGCCCAGCTCCTCTCCAGTGGGGCAGGAGGAGAATTAAGCGTCTTATTTCTAGGTTTTATGGCTGGCTTTGGGGAAGTGGGGCTCTACTTTCTAGGACGTGCCTTGGGGAAGAGGAGTTTAGCTGCTGTCCTGCAGGAGGAAGTGGAGTGGATGGCCATAGAGACCTGGTTCTAAGGCCCTCCCAGTGTCCTTCCGGGTCCAAGTGCTTTGCATGGCAAAGAGCCGTTCTTGGGGTATCACTTTCTGAGTGTCACCAGCAGAAATTCTAGAACTTTCAATTCTAAGATACTATCACAGGACTAGTTTGTTGGCTTATTTGTTTTTCTATTCATTTATTTAATTGCTTCATGTTCTAAACACTTATTAAACATTTCCTACTTACTGTATTGAAAATGTGCACAAGGAGAACTTTCCCACGATCCCATCTGCCCCACTTATATTGAGGAGTATGTCACACAAATTTCTGTTAATAGCAGTCTTTGGATATTTTAGCCTCACAGAATTTGGGTTTTAAAGCCAGATACCTCATTCTTTTTCTTTTTCACTGATTGCTTTAAGTCTCTGGGCAACTTTGCATGCAAGATTTTGAAAAAATGTGTACTATATGACATTCCAGTGTGAAGTCCTGCTTTACTTTTAGACCTGTATTAAGCAGATATTCTAGAAGGCAGGGCCACAAATTGATTTGCTTGGCTAGTGAAGCATCTCCTTTCAAGATCTCGATCTAACCTCATGCCCAGTGGTCTCTTATCCCTGGCCTTCTGACTGTCTCAGTCTGTTTGCTCAGAAATGTCCTGGGCCCTAGAATCTGCCATACATTTAACATGCAGCTTGTATTTCCTTCTCTTCCCATGCTGCAAACCCCGATTTAAAGGGATGGAGTAAGAAAATAATGCCAAGTATTTATCCTGTTGTTCTTTGCATTTTTTCTTCTTCTGCGGGTACACTGATATTTGGATATCAGATTTCATAGAAAAGTGCAAACAGCCAAAGGCATTGCTTTTGCAATTTCATATTCAACTCATTTCCTTGGAAAGCTGGCTTGTGACAAGTTTCCCTGCAGCCCCTCTCCCAGTTTGATGTGTTTCTCTGTCCTGTCCTCATGTGGCCCACACTGAGCCTTTAGTTGGATCCAAGGTGAACATGCTTTTGTTACAACATGCAGCTATGGTGGGCTGGCCTCTGAGGGCCTCTACCTGTCCCCTCTTGGTGTCTCATATGATGCTTCTGGAACAGGTTGGTTGGCTTGACTTGCTGTTCTCACAAAGGCTGCACCCACCCTGACGTTATTCCCGTTTGACTAATCTAGAAATGGAGGCTGAGAAAGTTATGCAGTTTCAAGGTCAAGGTCACACAGTGGAAGTGAGGAGCAGGTCCCAGCATTGCCTTTATGTTATTTAAAAATCTCTCTGCTGCTGTGGGCACTTCTGGTAATGCCCCTTTATTTCTCCACCATAAGGACCTCTTTTTCTTTTAAAATGTGACCAAGTCCTTCCAGAAAGAGTGGGGAGGGACATAGGTGTCCTCTTCAGGAGACCTCTGTTTCCTGGGTCGGTTCTCCAGATCAGTAGCCAGCAACATGCTTCTACAAATTACCAAAAAGTCTTGCATTAAAGTAATTTCAGCAAAAGTGTACTTGAGGCCTCCTTATAGAAGACCCGAATTCATCTTAGCATAACAAAGAGTCTGAAGTATCTTTCAGACACAAAGTGTATTTTTATTTAAAATTTGTTAAGTTTTAAATTTTCCCCAGACTTCCATGTGATCGCAGAGATTTGTTTCCCCCTTATAATATCTTTAAAAGCACAATCTAGAAAAGCCTTTCATTAAAAGAAAAGCAAGGAGTTGGGTGCATCTGACTGTACCATTGAAAAAAGAAAAGAACAAAACACAGTATTCTCAGATCCATAAAAGATGGCAGCCCCCTGCTTCATGCTGTCTCCACTTTAAAGCTCTGCTTTTATTTTTCCCCAGACACCTGCAGGACAAGAGCTGTGATCCTCTTTGTCATGCTTTTCCCCAGGGACTTGTAGCTGGCTCAAGTCTTGACTGGGTTTCTTACTATCTGCGCTTCTGCACCCACCTGGGTACCACTGGAAGCTCTCTGAGAAGAATTTTTTATGATTCAAGTAACCACATAGCAAATAGATAAAATGAACTGAACTGGGGGCAGGGGGACCTGAATTGCATGGACCTGTTTTTCTGAGTTAACTCCAGCCAAGTGCATGACCCCCTCTTTGGGTGACAGTGAGAAATTTAAGAAGGTGCAGTAACTCATTTATATCACTAGGGTTCCATTTGGGAAATGTTACCGCCTGTTGTCTAATTTAATTAGTAATTGTGTTTTCAGTTCCAATTGAAAGCCTCAGAAGAAAAGATAGTAATAAACAGTTATATATGGTGTTATTATTGTTAGCTAATTATATTTACTGTTGTGACAATTCAGATTAGGCTAGTTTTCCAAAAGGGACTCAATAGTGGTATCTAACAGAGATTCCTCTTTTATTTCTTTTTCATGTATCAAGTATCGGAACGTCCAGTATTAAGTTTGAGTATTCTTTTCTGACATGAAGATCTGTGGATACAGTTTTGTTGTTGTTGTTTGTTTTTAAACACGCGTCTGAGGTTTCTATTGCAAGTCCATGTTGGATCCAATGATGGATTCTCAAGTCCTTTCTGAAACACTGCCACCCCCTGTCAAAGTCGCTGATAAGTGAGTCCAAGAATGTAATGACCCGATGTGAGGTCTGCTTGCCCTTTACCTTTACCTGGTGCATAGCACTGGGTGACCGACCTACTCATCCTCCCATCCATCCATCCAGTGTTTTAGGGACTCCACCAGGTACCTAGTGCTAAACTGAGTGCTGCAGCCACAAACAGGGACACCGTTCCTATTCTCAAGGAACTTACTGTTCATTGTTGGGGGTCAGATCTTCCCACCACAACCCTAAGGGAAATGCCACAGTGTTCATTACGTCTAGCTAGAGCAGTGTCCAGAGGAGAGGGGACCGACCATGTGATTCATGGCACTGTGGAAAGGCTTGGGGGTAGAGTTGACTTGGAGTTGAGTGGGGGTAGGGCAGGGTATGAAGAAAGCATGATTATGCCATGATAAAGAAAGGGGACTGTATGTTTCTTTATAATTCCCTGGTAAGTGGGAGCCCCTGAAGAATTTTGAATTGGGAATAAGGGGAGTCATTTCTACATTTCAGAAGGAGATGTGGAAGAAGACTTTGCTTAATCTCTCTAAGCACCTTTTCTTGTCTGTCAGGCAAACACAACTGCTGCTCTTGCTCCTGGATTTGCCATTGCATTTGTTCTTTTCTGACACACGTGGACCCAGGTGGTGTTGGATCCAGTGTGTAGCTGCCCACCTGTGGCTCCAGCTCCTTGATAGGTTGAGGTGGGAACTCCACTGGAGTCCAAGAATTGGAGATCATTCTGGGTGACACAGTGAGACTCCCCTCCACTCCCTAAATAGCAGCTGGAATAGCCAATATACTCCCGCTGTTTCCTATGCATTCAGCTTGCAGCCACCCTGGAAGATTGTCCTTATTATTATCCACATATTAGAGATGTGGATAGATATGGAGGCTGAATGGCTTGACCTAAAGATACACACCTCTGACTGGTCGAATAGCCAAGGATTGAACACAGGTGTGCCAGATCCTGGCATCCCTGGGACATAGCCACCCTCCTGTGCTCGGAAGACCCTGGCAGTTCCTTTATCTGTCCTCTGGCTCCTCACTGAAACATCTTGACTGGTGGTTGCGTTTTACCTGCATCGACCTTAGCACAGAGCATTGATGTTGTGGAAAGACGAGATCAACAGCTGGCTGACGTGCTGTTAGTTACAACTATTTAATCTTTGTCTCTAATGATGTGGTCTTTTGTCACTAAATAGAAAGAAACTTAAGAAGTAGAATATGGGGCTGCAATTCCTTTGTATTAACATGGTTTACAGATAAGAAATGTGGCTATGGACATATAAGTAAATCTTCCTTCCAGTGTTAACGAAAATCAATCCTGACTCTGACTCCATCCTTTTGGGGAGTTCCTTTGAAGATCCATGAATAGGTAAAAGTGAAATTGAAGAGGCTGTAATGAGATGGATTAGAGCAGAGGAAAGATCTTGAATGGGGCTGGCTTGTTAAAAGGAGTTGCCGAAGAACAGAGGAGACAATGGCAAGGAAGTAGGCTTGGCAAACGCTGCGCCAGCTCTGCTTGTTGAAAAGACAGCTTGGAGAATATTCTTGAAGTTCACACGCAGGCACTTGTGATCCAAGGACGAGTTTGTAGCGACTCCTTGGCAAAGAGTTTTCTCACCATATTTTGTCTGTGCTAGGTCACTGTAGGGTGAAAAAGCCTATCGTGAAAGAGTGCGTCTAAGTTGCTACTTCAACACCAGGGAGGCTCAAGTATAATAATTAAAATAAAATGTCATTCCCTGCCCGGACCTGTGCTGCTTGTGCCAAGCAATAGCCCAGGGTTGTGTGTTTTGTGACTTACATGGAGCATCTTGATCAGCCTTCAGCTGCTCATAGAAATAAATACTGCTCTGTTCTTGGAGAGACTGTTTTTGAAGATTTTTCAGAATAGATTTCTAGCTGAAATCTTGAAAGAAATGCTGTGCTGTACTTAAGACATTAGGGATGCTATCCCTGAGTAAAATAGTGGAATCGTAAAGAGAAAATGCTCCTTTTGAGATGGAAGAGCTGTCCTTGACTGCTACTGATAAAGTGTAATTCATCTGCTATTTGTGGGTTATGCTTTAATGGGAGGGCATAAGAGGATGAGAAAGAATTTCTTTATTGAGTGGAAGAGCACTGCAAAATATGGGGGGGGGACTTCAATTGAAATAGCTGTTTTAGATAAGCCAATTCTGGGATGCGGATGAAAATATATCCCCTGGGATTCTGCTGCCTGACCATGGGGAGACTGAAGCAAATATCAGATGAGCGGAGCTGTGGGTGGAACGGGCCTCCTGGCGTCAGAATGGGCATTAGTGGGTGTCACTGCCTCACCCTTAGATTGGATGTGTGTTGGAATCACCTGAGGAAGTTGGAAAACAGTGGTGTCTGGTTGTGCACATGCCCAGAAATCTGAGCTAATTGATCTCAGATTCAGCCAGGGCCTGGGGACTTTTGGCAAGCCTCCCTGCTAGGAGATTCTAGTGTACAGCAGGATCTGAATCACACTGGCCTAAAAGATGTATAACTTCTTCCTCTTATTGCATTCTTTGCAGCAAAGGAAGCTTGCTGTAGGGAATTAGCTTGAAGGACTTGTTCGGCATCTGCTGGAAATATCTGGAGCTGGAGCCTCTTATTTATTTATTTTTTGTAACTGGTTCAACCCGTGTGGTGTGGGGGATCGAACTGCGACTCCTGTGTGCTTGCCTTTAGACCGCTGAGCTATGTTGTTGGCCCAGGAGCCTTTTAAGACAGACTCAGAGGGTCCTTGGCTCACACTAGTTGGGTAGCTTCCTTTCGTTAAGGGCTGAAAAAGTAAAAATCCAGGGTCTCCTTGAAAACAAATGAATCCTGGGATTTTATTTTTCTACCCAGAGAAAGTATTAATTATAGGCATAGCTCAGAAATACTGTGAGGCTGGCTCCATGCCACTGCAACAATGAGAATATTGTAATAAAGTGAGTCACACACATTTTTTAGTATCCCAGTGCATGTAAAAGTATATGTCACACTTCATTGCAGTCTCCTAAATAAATAGGATTTTGTTTAAAAAACGGCATATCTTTACAAACATTGCTTGAGTCAGGCCTGGTGGCACACACCTGTAAATCCAGCACTTAGGAGGCTGAAGCAGGGGATTGTTTTAGTTACTCTTCTTTCATTGCTGGGACAAAATACCCGACACCAAAATTGAGGAAGGAAGGGTTTATTTAGCTCACAGTTAGTGGAGGTTTCAGTCCATATGTAGCCAGCTCCAAGGCAGAGCAGCCTGTGGCAGAGGGCAGTAGAAGGGCGCAAGCGAAGTGGAGGAGTAGCAGTAACAATGGCAGCGGAGAGCCAGTCTGTTTCCCTTGTGTTGCATTCAGGCTCTCTGCCCCAGGTGGGTGTAGCACTTACACCCATAATCCCAGCAGCACTCACACCCGCAATCCCAGCACTGGATCATGAATTAATCACAAAGTCTAGAAATCTACTCCATGACCGCATGCAGCTTGGAGGAGACAACCAGACACACACTGCAATAAGGATCGTAAGTCCAACCTAGGCTACAAACCTGGGCGACTTCAAGCCCAGCTTGGGCTACATAGGAAGACCTTGTTTTAAAACAAACAAAGCAATTGCTGGGGAGATAGCTCAGTGGCACGTGTGCCTACCTGACAAACACAAGGTCCTGAGCTCGATTTCCCAGGCCAAAAGGAATGCCGGCAGTCATCAAAGCCTTCAGCAAATCCCAATTTTTGCTTCTGTGAAGTTCATGCCTGGATGTCAAAGGCTGTGAGTGATCAAGGTGAGAGCGGCCTAAGGGTGAGGAGGCTGTGGTCATTTCTTAAAATAAGACAATGACGTTGCCAGCGTCAGCTGACTTCCCCAGTTTCGTTTCCTTGTCTCTCATGTGCTTGCTGGAGGAGCACTTCTAGTTTCCTTCGAGAATTTTCTCTTCACTTTCACCACCTGGCTGCCTGGCTTTGGGCTCAGCTCTCTCCCTACACCCAACTATTTCTAGTTTTGGACTGAGAGTGAGGTATGTGTGACTCTCTCAGTTGACTTTAGAAGCTATTGCAGAGTTCCATGTTTTGTTTTGTTTTGTTTTTTTCTGTATTTTAGGGAAGGGTCTACAGGGTGCTCAGGGTCTCACTACTGGATCAGACTTGTAGTGATCCACCTGTTTACAGCCTCCCAAGAGCTGGGATTACAGGCTCGGGTCACCATGCCCAGTCTCAGTTGCCCTCTCAGTGCGCCCTGGGGGCGGGACCTGCATAGCAGGCCCAGGGATCAAACCCCTGGCCCCTGCGTCAGCTTGCAGGCACTTTAATCCACTGAGCTATTTGGCTGGCCCTATTGCAGAGTTCTTACTTGGCCTGATTTCGATATTGTATCTCAGGGAATGCGAAGGCCTGAGGAGATGGAGAGGGTGGGTGGGAGCAGAGGGAACCAGAGCGGCCAGTGGTGCCGCTCTCAGCACACAACACATCCATCAGGTCAGGTTCTCCATATAGCGCAGTTCAAAGCACACTCAACAATTATCATGGTAATAACAGGTTAATGATCATACAATAATGTGCGGGAAGTGGTGGTGCATGCCTGTAATCAGGCTGAAGGAGGCTGAGGCAGGAGGATTCATCAACGTAGCGATTTTGCAGCCAGCCGGAGTTACACAGGATTTTTTCTCAAAAAAGAGAAAAACATACAATAATAAAAATGTTTGAAATGACAAATTTTAAATTACCCAAATGTGACAGTGAAATACGCAGTGGGCATTTGCTATAATAGAAGTGGCCCTGGAGGGCTGTTTGATGAAGGGTCGTCAGGAGCCTTAAATTTGTACTGTGGGCATTGTCTGCAAAGTACAGCAGAGCACAGCACAAGTAAAGGAGGTGGGCTGCGGTTCTCGAGGTGCACGGGGGTGGGGGGAGGGGGAGGAATTCTGTCCACATGCAGACAAAACTCTGAGGAAAAGGATAAGTGTCCTGGGATTTGTTGCTGCTTTGCACCATAAAACCTAAAAACTGAAAAACTGCCAGGCGTTAGGCACAGGCCTAATCTCAGCACCCTGGCAGTAGCAGCAGGAGGATCACCAATTCAAGTGCAGCCAGGCAACTTTGTGATGCAGGAGGCCCTTGGTTTAATCCCCAGTACAAAATGAAAGCAAGAATTGAAATGCCCCATGCCAGTCAAATAAAAGAGAAATAAAAACAAAGAAGAAAGCAGAAAGGAAAGAAACAGTAATGCATCCTTGGTGTTGAATCAGGCCATTGGAACAACTTACTCTGATTTACACGGAATCTGTTCTAAGCCCTTTTCAGGGTTTTCGGCTGTGGGCAAACACCAGCTAGGATAGTGTAATGTAAATGAGAAAAAGCTTGGCTTTCTAGTTGGTGCTTTGCTGATAGTTTGTTTTTAGCCTTTTTTTCAGACAGTGTTTTACTATGAGGTTCAGGCTGGCGTTGAAGTCACTTTGTAGCCCAGGCTGGTCTTGAGCTCACAGAGATCCTCCTGCCTCAGCCTCCCCCACAAGTGCAGGTATTACAGGTGTGCGCTGCCACACCTGGAGCAGTGCTTTGCTAACAGTAAGCTTTGCCCTAGCCTCTTTCTTGCCATTGAACACTCAACACCCACAAGTTAAAGATGTCACAGTTCTGCGCTGACCTTAAGGCAGGGTAGTGTGGCAGAGGAAAGCTCTTGAATCCTCTGGCAAGCAGGAAGCAGAGAGAGGAGGGAGGAGCCCAGGACTGCACTGTGCCCTTCCAGGTCACCTCCCCAAGGCCCCCACTCAGGCCACCTCCTGGCAGCACATGCTCTGTGGAACTCCTCCTCCATAAAGCCACTATGGGTATGGTACCCCATGAACCCATCACCAGCTGATCACTAGAGAACTGGAGGGAACATTACATTTTGGTAGATCCAAACCATGATAGCCTTGACTTTACATTCGTCACCCAGTTTTTATGAGACTCGTTTTGCTTAACCTGTGAAGCAGAAATAATCCTACCCCTTCCACCTTCGTGTCCAGAATAAGTTGCCTTTGGTAATCAACAGTAAACTGCCTACAGGGAGTAGCTTCCCGAGCAGAGGGGTCAATCTGAAGTGATTTAGAGCCTGTATTTTCAGTTCAATACCAGTTTCCCTAAAGTGGCAAAGTTGAGCCATAGAGGGGCCTTGGGGCTCGAAGGACCAGTAATAAAGCCGAGTTATGGTGAGGAGGGGTCACCAGGATCCAGGACACTGAAGGCAGGCCTGCGTGGCCCTTCTTAAACTGAACGTGGGCAGGGGATGTAGCCCAGTGGCACAGTGCACATTGCCTGCTTGACAAGCATGAGGTTGCGAGTTTGATTGCTACCAAAGTCAAACCTGAGGGGGCCCGGCGGGATGGTTCAGTGGTCTAAAGCACTGCTTGGGAAAGCTTGGGCGGCTTCAGGGACCTTGGTTCGATCCCCGGCACCACATGCTTCGTCAGCCCTGCCCTCGGGGTGGGCTGAGCCGGCCATAAAAATGAGTGAATAAACAAACAGGTTCTGACACAAGAAAAAAAAAAAAAAAAAGTCAAACCTGAGTGTGCCAGCAAGTCTCCTGGAGACACTGCTAAAATACAAATTCTGACTGACCAGCACTAGGGTGGGTGGGGCCCAGGGGAATCTTTGTTGCAAAGTGGGCATCTCCAGGTGATGCTGACGGTGCTGACACCAGGCACCCACGGAGGGGCCTGGCGGCATAGAGCCACTGCTGGGGTTCATGCTTTTCTTCAGGTGGCTAGAGTAGAGGAGGGGGTGGGCGATGGTGAGGGCGACCTGAGTGACGCCCAAGCCTAGTAGTACTCTGGCTTTGAAGGTATGTGCTCCCAGTAAACTCGGTATGATTTTGTGCCTGTTTAGGCTGTCAATTTCCCATTTAATGAATACTAATTTTTATATACTTACATGACCATCTGGGGGGCCTATGCATAAAAAGTCAGTTATTTCCTACCCATTTTTTTCTATTTTCATTGAATTCTGGCATGCCAACTTCCTACTCTTGTCCACAGCTCAGTTCTTTGTTACCTACACGAGTAGCTATGCTTTTGTTGCCTGTATGAATTGCTGTACAGATCTCGTTTATCTGGTGCTTACTTGGTGTAATCAAAAAATGGCCAATGACTAAGTGCAAATGGCTAAAGGTTGTATTATGGTAAAAGACACATCACCATCAGTTTCCCTCAACATATGCCCCCTCCTGGAGGTGGAAAGGGAGGGAAAGGGGAAGGAAACCCCAGGAAAATGCGAAAAAATGGAAATGAAACTTTTGTAAATGCAGGAAAGAGGAGTTCAAGTGTGAGAAGGGGATGGAAAGAAAGGAATCAAGTTCTCTATGATGCATGCGATCATTATGTGTACCTAAAATGTACCAATAAATTTAATTTTTAAACCATTTCCCCTTACATCCAGTAGTACACTTACCATCTCATTCTTGCTACTTTCTTTTTAAAGTATTTGATATAGGATCTTACTATGTGGTTTGGTCTCATAGTGATCTTCCTGTCTTAGCCTCCCCAGTGCTGGGATTGCAAGTGTGTGCCACCATGCGTGGTCTCAGTGGCCAGCTCAGCATCCCTGGGAGCACGGCCTGCATAGCCTGTGGTACCAAGGATTGAACCTCCTCAGTCCCTGCACTTGCCTGAGCAGGTGCTTAGACTGCTGAACTATATTACCGGCCCTTCTTGAAGTGTTCTGGAAGTCCTGTTTTGTGAGTGTCTTTAGTTGCACTGTTCTGGCAGCCTCAGGTCTGATTTGATTCCTGATGTGTACTTTTTGTGGTCATTTGACATTGGGGAAGAGGCATAAGTCGCTCAGCACCAGATCCAGTGATAAGAACACACTGTAAGGCTTTCATTTCACAGAAATTAAGGTAAACATTTTGAATCAATTCAGGACCTTGGGGAGTCATGCCTGCAGACACTCATGAAAGAGCACTACCAGAACCGTTACAGAATGTGGCGAGAGCAATGGGCTAAGTAAGTTGGAATCTAGCCAGCAAAGGCACTGTTTCTTTTACTGTAACAAAATGTTTTAAGTTTTTATGTAAGCACTTACTGTGCAATTTGGTCACATTTTAAAAAGTAAATCTCTAGCTAAGTAGCAGAATTATTCAGAATAATTATCTGGTTGACCTTGGCCTCGGTGGATAATCAGTGGAAATGCTGGTTAGGCTGGAGGTGAAATCCACTTGCCAACCTCATTATAGATAGTAGCGTCTAATTATATTGTTTACCCACTGACAGATTTTTGTTTTGCTGGTATGAATCAGTGGCTATGTTGTCTTTTTCGGATCGTTTTGTAATGTTCTCCAACATTATTTAAGGTTTGTGAAGTTTAAGAAGAGCTGTAGTTTTATGTGTTCTAATTTAAACATAGAGCTTGAAGAGGGAAGAGGGTTTTAAAAAATAAGGCTGTGACATGTTTATTGTAAATACAGGAGAATAAGACTGGTGATTGCACTATTGCTATCCATATTATGCCTTGTCAACAAGAAAGCTTTTGCATTTGAGTTTTTAACATGATTTTTTTTTTTCTTTAAAAAGATTAGAACTGATGATGTCTCTTGGAAGACAAACATGGTCTGGTTTAAAATAATCCTGCATCACTAGAGTTCCTTGTAAAGCTGCTTGTTGTTTTACTTTTTAATTTTCTCTTAGAACTGCAGCCCTTCAGAAACTGTGCTGTTTTTCCACTGGCTCCAGCCAGTTATGTCTTGTCCCCTAGCCTGGGGTTCTCCAGCGCCCCTGGAACCTTGTCAACCTAGAGTACCCGTACTCCCCACTAGCCTTCCTCAGTGAGGAGTAGGGGAACCCCCACTTGCGCTCTGGAGGTTCTGAGTGCTTCTGCTGCTCCAGTCACTGCATTCTGGAATCTCTACCTGGCTCTGAGCGCTCGCTGAAGGCTTTTCTGCAGCCAGCACTGCGCTACAGCCCTGCACTTGGCTGGCACATTGCTAGGAGCTCATCAGAGATGCAGACTCCGAGCCTGCTGAATCAGGACTTGCGTTTTAGTAAGACCCTCTGTGTGATTTGTTTGTATGTTAAAGTTGGAAAAGCCTGCTTTAAGCTACTTGTGACATCAGGAGTGCTCTGAGGATGGCACTGAGATTTCACAGGGCCTGAGGCAAAGGGAAAGAGTCCTGAAGAAATCAGAAGACTCGGGGTTCTTCCTGTAAAAGCTTTCTGATGGCATCTTCTCTAGCAGGCTGAGGTCAGTCGGGTTTGAATTTGCTTAGGTAGGTGCAGTTCTATACCATTTAAAAAAGTAATTTGCGTAATTCCAGAGAAGATGAAATGTGTATTTATTTAAAACAACAACCTGTAAGCCGACCGTGATTGTGCATGCCTGTAATCCCTGTACTCAGGAGACTAAGGCAGGAGGATCAGGAGTTTGAGACCAGCAGAGGCTATGTAACGAATTCACAACCAATCTGTGCTACGTAGTGAGTGAGACCTGAAACCCGGTTTCCAAACAAATAAACGCCCTGCTTTCTGTAAAGCATTATAAAATTACAAACTGCTTGCCATAAACGGTGAGTGCAGCTAACCTCACTCATTCATTGTGTGTTTGGCTCACAAGCTTGCTAAATTCTCCCAGAATAGCAGCAGGCAGATGAGCCTGCAGACCTGGGCAGTCTGTCCTGAGGGCTACTCCACGGCCGATTCTTCCCACCTTTCTCTGCAGCCACAGGACTTTGTAGTAAAACCTGGAGAACACAATTGTGATAGCCAAGTATTGTACTGTCCAGTGGAAAGGAAATAATCGCAGAAATTTTCTGCACTATCTACAGTACTGAGAACTCAAAATGCCCCTTTCCTGGCTGGGTAACACAGTCGAAGCACTTTTGCTGGTTTCAAATCAATTAACTGGCAAAGTGTTGCCAGTTAAAAGAGGAAACTGACCACTATATTTTCTATCCCAATGTTCCAGTAATCCAAAAGTTAAATAAGAGGAATGGAGAGGAAATAGTACAGAAAGGGAGTGAGTGAAGACATCACAAATGTTAGAACCTAAGCTGGGGCAAGGGTATCTGAAGTAACTTGCACTGAGCAAGCAGCTGCACTGACTATAGTTTCACCTTCAACTTCAACTTCAGCTTCACAATGTTTCCCTTGGCCTAAAACACATTTGGTTGTTTTCCAGTTTGAAGAATTCAACCAGTGGTAGCAAGGCTGAGCCACCAGAAACATACACCTGATTTCCATGACAAATACGGTGATGCTCTATGAGTTGGTGGAGCCACGTTCTGTATGGCTGCAAGGAGCTATGCAGCAACACAGAGGGGAACAGAATGGACCCTTTCCCCTGTGGGCAGAGTCACCCCCAAGGAATGGAGAGATCAGTAATAGGCCAGCTGGTAGGATACAGCTAAGTTATTTCTAAACAAAATCATAATTAATGAGAAGTAAAAGTGCTGTGTATCCATTCAAATATGGCTTGTTGAAAAAATAAAGCACAATTGAAACCTTTAAAAAAAAAAAAAAAAAAGAATCTAAGCTGGGCTTGGTGGCACCTGCCTGCAATCCCAGGACTTGGAAGGCAGAGAGAAGAAGCCCTGTGCGTTGGAGGCCAGCTGGAATATTCAACAAGACTGGGCCTCAGAGCAACAGCAACCAAAAATTCTTACAATTCTCTTAGTTGGGTATCAGGGGAAGCAAAGCCACAAGGAAACAAGGCTACAACTTCTCATCATGACTGTTTAGCTGGAAGATGGATGGGATAAAGTGTTAGGACAGTTTGGCCATTAGTATGAAGCATTGTTATACAGTGAAGTCAATGCTGATCATTCATGCCCTAGGAAGTAATGTGCAGGGCTGTTAGGCTGTAGCATGTGACTTAGGGCAACTTGGGCTTTTGAGCTGGCAGTGCATTGGTTTTTTCCCTGGACCTCTCAGGTTTTTTCTTTTTATTTTGCCTGCAGGGATTCTCGGGTAGAGAGACATCAAGCAATGGATCAGCAGCCCAAGCCAGTGTTGAATTTAATCACAACAACTGAGCTTTGGTTGGTTGCAGGGGGCCCTGAAACCAGTGAACTAAACTGTAGCCAACTGACTGTTTAACTTAGCTATAAACAGTAAGTTGTTTTCTGAACCTCCCTTCTCAAGCACAAGGGCCTGAGTTCAATACCAGGTCCTGCAAAAAAAAAAAAAAAAGAAAAGCATTTTGTTCTGTTCAATTTATGTAGAATAATTACTATTTTTTTCCTTAGATGTTTTGTAGAATTTATCACTGGAACTGTCTGGACCTGGAATCTTCATGTTTGAAAGATTTCTGCCTGTAAATTCAATATTTTTTTCTTGTTTCAGAACTTTTGTTTGTTAATTTATTTATTTTTATGGCCAGCTCAGCCTGCCCTGAGGGCAGGGCTGGTGCAGCATGTGGTGCCGGGGATGGAACCGCGGTCCCTGCAGCCGCCTAAGCTTTCCTAAGCAGGCACTTTAGACCACTGAGCCATCCTGCCGGGCCCCGAAATTCAATATTTTTGGTAAATGTAAATATAGTTAAATTACTTCTTTGTTTTGACTGATCTTTGTTAGTATATGTCCTCATGGAAGTTGTCACCTTTATTTATTTATTTATTTATTTATTTATTTATTTATTTATTGTCTTTTTGAGACAAGGTCTCGTTATGCAGTTCAGGCTGGCCTTGAGCTCACTTTCGTAGCCCAGGCTGGTCTCGAACTCGCACCGATCCTCCTGCCTCAGCCTCCTGAGTGCTGGGATTACAGGCGTGCGCCACCATGCCCGGCTGTCACCTTCATTTAAATTGTCGAGTTTACCAGCATCAATTATTTGATTTGTTTCTTTATAAATGCTGTGTAATCACACGGTTCGCTGGAGTTTTCAGAGCCTGCTCTGGTTGTGGAACTGCCTGACTTGCAAGTTGTGTTTGGTTTTACTTTACTCATGTAAATGCTTGTAAATTTAATTGATCTCAAACATCTGCCTTTTATGCCTATAGAAGCCTCTTGACTTCCATTTGTAATCAGGATCTCACTGTGCAGTTTGTGCTCACTCTTGTAGGCCCCAGGCTGGTCTTGAACTCACAGTGATCTTCCTATCTCAACCTCCCAGTGCTGGGGATTACAGGCATGTGCTACCACACCTAATTTCATCAGTCTTTTTAAAAATTTAGTCATTGTAGTAGAAATGTAGTGGTAGTATCTGCATGGAGATTTGACTGGCATTTTCTTAACGACTAACCTTAGTCATTAGTTTAGTCTTTTAGTCATTTATTGAGCATGTTTCAGGTTCTCATATGCCATTAAAATCTCTTCAGAAATGAAATGTTTGTTCAAGCATTTTGTCCACTACCTTGTTGGGATGTTTTTTGCTCATTATTGAGTTTTTAGTACTGAAGACATAAATTCTTTGTGAGCTACAGGGTGCAAAAATGCGCCATCACAATTTGCGACTTACCTTTTCATTGTTACCAGTGTTTTTTAAAGAGCAGATATTCTTAATTTTTAAGTCCAACTTTTTAGGATTACACATTTGATATCTTCTCTAAGAGGTATTTGCCTGGCACAGTGTGATTGCAAAGATTGTCTTTTACGCTTTCCTTTAGAAGTTCTATGTTTAGATCCGTGGTCCACTTTGAATTAATCTTTGTATGTGGTAAGTCTTGAAGGTTTTGTTTTTGTTTTTACAGATTGATTTCTTTCCCTTTTTTTTTTTTTTAACATGTTGATTTCAAGTTGTTAGAGAACCATTTGTTGAAAAAACTCCCTCCACTAAATTGTCATTCTGTTTTTTTCAAACCCCCCCCACAACTGGGGGTGAACTGAGGCCCTTGCTCTTAACAGGCAAGTGCTTAGTCTACTGAGCTATCTCCCTAGCCCCTATTACATCATTCTGTTGCTTAAAATCAAATGACCAAATATGTGTGAATCTGTTCCTGTGATCTTGTGTGTATTTCTCTCTCTTCTTTTTTGGCTGCCATGACATGTGGTGCCAGGGTTTCAACCATGGTCCCCATACTACCACTACATTTCTACTACAATGACTAAATTTTTAAAAAGACTGATGAAAGTAGGTGTGGTAGCACATGCCTGGGTAGCAACCTCCCAGTGCTACCACATGTAGCACTGGGAGGTTGAGACAGGAAGTTCACTGTGAGTTCAAGACCAGCCCAGGGCCTACAAAAGTGAGCACAAACTGCACAGTGAGACCCTGATTACAAATGGAAGTCAAGAGGCTTCTATGGGCATAAGCCCAATGCCTAAGCTTGCCCAAGCGGGTGCTTTAGACCACTGAGCCATCTCGCCAGCCCCTACTGTGTATGTCTTGATGCTAAGAGCATACTGTCTTGGTTACTGTAGTGTTATAGTAAGATATTCATTTAATATAAACAGTTCAACTGTTTTTTTTTTTGAAAATTATTTGAATTGTTAGTTCTTCTATCTGACATATGTGTTGTTAGTCAACTTTGCATCTGCTAGGAAAAGAACTTAATAGGATTTTGTTTGGGATTTCTTTGAATCTTTTGTTGTGTCTCTCAATCTATGAACATGTTATGTCTCTTTCATTATTTAGCTCTTTAATTTCTCTCTGTAATGTTTATTGCTTTACATACAGGTCTTTGATGTATTTTGTTCTATTAATCCCTCAGTGCTTCAATTTTTGTTATTACAAATTGCATCTATTTCAATTTCTGATTGTTGCCAAGATATAGAAATATAGTTGCTGGGCCAGGGAGATAGCTCAATGGTGTAAGTGCCTGCTTAGCAAGCACAAGGTCCTGAGTTTGATCTCCAGTACCACAAAAAAGAAAAGAAAGAAAGAAAGAAATATAGTTGCTTTCTTTTTTCTTGACTTGTCATGCCAAGATCAAATTGAGAGTGTTATGCATACTAAACAAACACTCTAATCACCAAGCAAAATCCTAGTTTTCTTCCCTTTACTTTTAATATTGATATTGTGTCCTGTAATCAGAACCAAGATCAGTTCTTCAATCTAAGGCTTCCTGTAGATTCTTGGGGATCTTCTATTAATAATGATGTCATAATGGACAGATAATTGTACTTCTTTCTTTTTAGTTTTCTGATCTTGGGAGAAAAGCGCTGTCTTTCAAAATTAAGTATGATAAATATGGGTAGTGTTTGTCGTGGGTTCTGATCATTGACATTCTCCTTCACTCTTATATTTACTACGAGTAGATGTTGGATTCCATTAAATGCTTGTTTCTATGTCTACTGTGATGATCGTATGATTTCATTGTATAGTTGTTACTAGGATAGATTTTATTGATTGATTTTCTAGTATTAACCCTTCATTCCTGGAATAAATCCCTACTGGCTTATGTATTATTTTTTACATTTATTATTAGATTTGATTTGGTAAATTTTCTTAAAGTATTTTTGCATATACATTTTTTAAGGATCTGGCTTTTAGATTTCTTTCTCATGTATATTTAATTTTAATATGTGAAGTGATCCTATATTTATAGACTCAAAAGAAAAGCAGAGGTCAGGGAAATAGTTCAGCAGAATAAGTGCTTGCCTGTCAAGCTCAAGGGCCTGAGTTTAATCCCTGGTCCTGCAAAAAGAAAAGAAAAGCATCTGTCCTCTTCAATTTATGTAGAATAATTACTATTTTTTTCCTTAGACGTTTTGTAGAATTTATCACTGAAACTGTTTGGACCTGGAATCTTCATGATTGAAAGATTTCTGCCTATAAATTTGATATTTTTGATAAATGTAAATCTAGTTAAATTACTTACTTCTTTGTTTTGACTGATCTTCGTTAGTTTACGTCCTCATGGAAGTTGTCACCTTCATTTAAATTGTTGAGTTTACCAGCATCAAGTTGTCTGTTGTACTTTTAATCTTTGCACACTGCAGTGACATTACCACCTTCATTCCTGATGACTGTAATTTGTGTGTTCCTCTTCTTTTTCCTTCTAGTAATACTGATTAGAGTCTTATCAATCTTATTGACCTTCTCAGAGAACCACCTTTTGGTTTCATTGATTTCCCTGTCCCTTTTGTTTATTTTCTATTTCATTGATTTCCATTGTATTATTTCCTTTCTTCAGCTTGCTTTGGGTTTCATTTGCTCTCTTTCTAGTTTCTTGAGATAAAATAAAATGAAGTTATTGATTTATGACCATTCTTTTTCTTAAGCATAAGCATTATTTAATGCCTTAGATTTTTCTCTAAGCAACTTTAGCAATGCCCTATAAATTTTAATGTTTTTATTTTCATCTAGTTGAAAATATGTAATTTCCTTTTATTTCTTGTTTTGACCTGTGAATTATTTAGAGATATTTTGTTATAACAGTCTCTCCTTATTTGTAATTTTTCTTTTTATGGTTTCAGTTACCTACAGTCTTCCTTGCTATGGAAATAGTAAGTGGAAAATTCCAGAATGAACAGTTCGTTTTACATTGCTGACTATGCTAAGTAACATGATGACATTTCCCTCCATTCAGTTATGTTTCATCTGGAACTTGGATCATCCTTTTCTTCACTGTATCTACCTTGTATACAGTGTCCCTCCATAAGTCACTCATGAGCTATATCAATTACCAGTAGACGATCACAGTATTGTGTTGTTTGTGTTCAAGTAGTCCTGAAGCATAAGAGTTATAATACTGACAATTCAGGTATGCCAAAGAGGGGCTGTAAAGAAATAACTTTTTAAAGTGAGAAGGTGAAAGTGCTCAACTTAATAAGAAAGGAAAAACGTAGCAACCTTAGCTAACATCAGCAGTACAAAACAATTTAAAAAACAAAAGGACAGATCATATTCACACTACTTGTATTACTACATATTGTTACAATTATTCTATTTTATTATCACTTATTAGCCTTAATCTCATACCATACTTAATTTATAGAGAAAAAAAAAACTCATGATATATGTAGGGATTGGTATTGTCCATGGCTTTAGGCATTTAGTGGAAGTCCTGAAACATCCTCATAGGTAAAGGAAGACTATTATGGTGTTTGTCTGTTTTTGTCTTTATTTATTTATTTTCTGTTTGTGAAACCAGGGTTCAACTCATGGCCTTGGGCTTGCCAGGCAGGCACTTGTGCCACAGAGCTATCTACCAGCCCCAGTGTTTGTTTATTTTTTGGTGCTGGAAATCGAACCCAGGGCCTTCAGCATGCAAGGCAAGACCTCTACCACTGAGCCACATCTGAGGCCCAAGAATATTATGTTGGATTTTCAGATAGTTAGGGATTTTCCAAACATCATTCATTGATTTATTTTATTTATTTTGTGGAACTGGGGATTGAACTCAGGTCCTGGTGCTTGCCAGGTAAGTGCTTATTCTACTGAGCTATTTCACCAGCCCCTCTATTTATTTCTAGTTTAGTCATTATTATCCAAGATCATACTTAACTGAATCATTTGTAGTTGTTGGTACTTTAAGAAAAAAAACAAAAAACTGGTTCTCACCACTATACCCAGTACATGTTTTAAGACCCAACATGTTGTCTGTCTTGGGAAATGTTCAACATGTGTGTTTTCTCTTTTTGGGTGTTGTGTTATTGGAATTAGATCAACTTGGTAGATAGAGTTAAATCTTCTGCATCTCTACTGATTTTTCTATTTGTTCTCTCAGTTATTGGTAATGAGTTGCTGAACTTTCAGTCTCAGTTCTAGATTTATTTATTTTTCCTCACTGTTTTATTACTTTTCTCTATATATTTTGAAGTTCTGTTATTGTGTCTAAATATTTTAGATAGTTACATTCTTTTAATTTTTCAGCCCTTCTGTTATGATTTCTGCTATCCTTTTTTTTTTTTTTTTTGGTGTTGGTAGGGATCAAACTCAGGACTTTGCACTTGTTGGGCAAGCACTTATTCTGCTGAGCTATCACCCTGGCCTCCCTGCCTGTCATTATGATATTAGCCCTTTTACTATGTAATATTCTTTGATTTAAAATCTACTTTGGGCCAGGTGTGGTGGTGCATACCTGTAATCCCAGCACTCATGAGGCTGAGATAGGAGGACTGAGTTGGAGACTACATAGTGAGTTCAAGCCCAGCCTGGTCTACTTAGGAAGACCCTGTGTCAAAAAACAAAAAAGAAAGAAGGAAGAAAGAGAAAAGGAAAGAAAGAAAGAAAGAACGAAAGAAAGAAAGAAAGAAAAAAAGAAACTTACCCTAATATTAATGAAGATATTCTAGCTTTTAACATATTCTTTCACCCTTTTCCTTTTAATCTAGTTATGACTGTGTGTTTAGATTTGGTTTCTTTTAAGCAACATGTGACTTGATCTTATATTTTTATCCTATTTGGTAATCTGTCTTTCAGTTGGGATATTTAAACTGCATACCTATAGTATGATTATCGGTTTAATTGATTTTTTTTGTTTGTTTGTTTGCTTTGGTGGAACCAGGGTTCAAACTCATGACCTTGCACTTGCCAGGCAGACACTTGTGCCACAGAGCTATCTCCCTGGCCCTATCGGTTTAACTGGATTTAAAACAATCATTTTGAGGTTTTTTATATCTATTCTATTTTATATCTATTGTGTATTCTATTTTTAGTCTTTGTTATCCTTTTGTTTTTCATTGGTTACTTTTGCTTTCTTTCTTTCTTTCTTTCTTTCTTTCTTTCTTTCTTTCTTTCTTTTTTTCAGGATTGGGGTTTGAACTCACGACCTTGCACTTGCGAGGCAGGCGCTTGTGCCACCGGGCTATCTCTCCAGCCCCCCTTTTACTTTCTTTCATCTCTTTTTTTAACTCAATTGCTATATTTATTATTCTAACAAATACACAATATTCTAATAAATTATTATTCTGATAAATATACAATATAAAATAAATACTAGGTCTTGCTTTTCTATTTGTAGTAAACTTCTTTAATTTATCACTATCTACCTCCCAGTGAAATCATACTGACAAATAAATAGTATAAGAATTTCAAATGAGTAAATTATTACCTCTTTCCTCCTGGTCCTTGTGCTATTGTTATTACGTGTTTTATTTCTTTGGTCCTTATTAACCTCATTATGCATTGTTCTTATTTTAGATTTCAGTAGTCAGTTTGCCTTTGGGGAGCAGTTAGATCCATACTACACAACCATCATTCTGGTGCTCTTTATTCTTTTGCATATCTGCAGGCCTCCGTCTCTGCTTTCTCTCTGCCAGGATTTCCTTTAATGTTTCTTACAGTGCACACCTGCTGCTGATTAATTTCTACAACCTTTGCACATCTGCAAGGCTTCATTTCTCTTTGTTTTTGAAAGCTGTTTTCACTGGATATAAAATTTAATTGGACAGATGTTTTGTTTTCCTTTCATCACTGGAAACATAGAGCTGTACAGCCCTCTGGTTTGTATTGTTCCAGAGGAGAAGTCTGCTGACACCTTTGCCTTTGGACTTCTATGCCAGTGTGGTTTGTATACTTCCAGGTGCTTTCATCGTGTTTTGCTTTTTAGTCTTTTTCAGAAGTTTGGCTATATTGTCACCAGTTATGGTTTTCTTTGCATGTGTGTTGTTTGACATTTACTGAACTTATTAAACATAAAAATCTATGTCTTTAACTAGATTTGGAGACTGTGTTGCCATTGTCTCTCAAATGATCTTAGTGCCTTATTTCTTTTCTTTTTTCTCTCTCTTCTCAGATTTTAGTGCTAAATACGGATGGATGAATGGATGGATGGATGGATGGATGGATGGATGGTAATTGGATGTTTGGTTGGACAAATAATATAGTCTTATAGGTTCCTAAGTTCTACTATTTCTCATCTTTCATTTCTGTTTTGTCTTCAAGATCATAGTTTTTTGTCTTTTCCATTCTGTTCTGAGGCCCACTTGAAAAATTTTTACTTTCATGTTTCTATATTTCTAGATAAGATACTTTCCATCTGTTTTTGTCCATTGAACACATTTTTTCTGTCACACACGTAATGTTTTGTTGTGGTGAACTATGAAGTAGATAATTTTAATGGGTCTTTAAAATCCTCATCTGCGCATTCCAACACCAAGGTCACCGTGATGTTGATAACCATCCTTTTGATAACTTTTCTCTTGATCTTGGCTGCATTTTCTTCTTTCTTCATTTTCTTACTTCTTACTGTGTGTCTAGTTGGTTTGGATGGTGCCCTGAATGTTGTGAATGAGAAATTCTTCCGCCTCTGGATTCTTTGCCTATTTCATTTCAGACGACTACAGCTAAATCTCTCTTTGGTTCTTTCCACCATAACTTGTCTTCATGTAATCTTCCCTACCTGGGCACAGATTTAGTCACATTTTACACAAAACTAGCTTCCTCTTCTTCAGCTGTCCTTGTTTTAATTTCACCTCTCATTTTGTAGTTTCTGTGATTGCCCCAATTCTGGCTTTTGGTTCTTCAAGTGAATAAGACCTTTGGTTTTGAAAGCGAGAAAGAAAGAAAGAAATACAGAAAGAAAGAAAGAAAGAAAGAAAGAAAGAAAGAAAGAAAGGAAAGAAAGAAAGAAAGAAAGAAAGAAAGAAAGAAAGAAAGAAAGACCATGTGTTGTCTTCCCCTGTATGTTCAGGTAAAAGACTCCTCTCTACTTTTGCTGTGTTTCTACTCCTCATCACCTTAGGTAATGTCCTTGATTTGCTTACTTCGTCCTTCTAAAATCTAAAGCTGTAGTTAGTTTCCAGAAGATTCTTCAGAGACCCTGTTGCTATTACCAGAGGTGACCCCTACCTGCCTTTGCTGTCAAAGGTGACTCATGGCCTTGGGTTCTACATCCTCCTTGGCTTCACTCCCAAACTGTGAAGGCTTCCCAGCTCCCACATCCACGCCCCATAATCAGTCCGGGCAGACTCCTGTGCTTTCTTGAGGGATGGTGGCCTGAAGGAGTCTCTGTTTCCACTGGTGATGTCCTCCTGTGGTTACAGGCTTCCCACTCCAGAGTTTCTGACTCCAGGCCTCTTTTCCTCCAAACCATATTCTGTGCCTTCGCCCAAACTGCATACCATACCACCTTCAGGGTGTTGTTCAGGCAGCTTTAGCAGTTCTCCATTGCTGAAGATGATGAGTCTCCTCCCTCCACGAGGCTGTCTCAGTGGCTGCCTATCTTAGTTACTTTTCACTTGTTGCTGGGACAAATACCCAACCCTCAAAATGAAGGAAGGAAAGGTTTATTTAGCTCACAGTTTGTGGAGGTTTCAGTCCATATTCGGCTGGCCCAAGGCTGAGTGGAGCAGGACAGACAGCATCCAGTTCATGGTGGCGGAACAGCAACAAAATGGTGACAGAGGTAGCCAACCAAACAGGGCAGCAGAGCAACAGCAACAACTCGAGTCTGTCTCTGTCTCTCTACATTACATTCAGGCTCTCCACCTTAGCCCCCGTCTTAGGCTACACCCATGATCTCAGAAGTACTTCAACCCATAATCCTATCAGTACTAAAACCCATAATCTCAGGGATCATGGATCAAGTCTCAAACTCTAGAAGTCTCTGCCCAATGACTACATGAGGCATAAACCATGACACTGCCCTTGTACTCCTTCTCACAGTGCTGTCCCCAGGTCTCCAGCTTCCCTGAAGGTGATGGAGGCAGAGGGAACAGAGGCAAGTTGATCCAGGTCCTCCCTCAGCGTGTACTACAAACATCTCAGGACATCAAGAAATAAAAAATGAGGTTTTCTTCAGATACTTGGGAGTCCCCTGACTGGGGCCTTTGTACCCACAGGCACCACCACAGCAAGGGCTCGGCCACCTGTCAAACCTCAGTGCTCTCACTCTGCAGGGGCCTGTATCCTCCTGCCAGGCCTGTTTCCCTTGGAGCGGCACTGACCCATCACCTCTGCAGACAGATGACATTTGCGAAGGACCCTATCTAGAAGGCCCAATTCCAGTTCCTAATTCCCTTCCCTGGTCACCAGTGGTTGAAATCATCTCCCTTGTGCTGAGCCCTTTATGTATGTTTTGCAGTTAATATGGTAGCATTGCAAGTAACGGAAACCCCTACAGAAACACACTTTGTGTTACTTGTCAGGGTGTGTGATGTGGGGAGGAGCATAATGCAAAGATGCCTGGGTGTCTAGCTTGTTTCCCATTCTTTCCAGTCTGTCCCCCAAAAGACATCTGATTGGCCTGGCTTAAGTCACGCATGCGCGCCTGCTGGAATCGGCCTTGCTAAGGAAGTGAGGCACATGACAGCCTGGTGTAGGGAGTTCAAGAGACCTGGGTTTGATCAAAGAAAAAGATGTGAGCACAAAGTGGCAGGAGTACACAGAAGCTCTTTGAGGTGACATTGCAGATGGGTGAAGTTTGCAGGCTTACAAACGAGAAAGTCCCTGAGGGTAGGAGTTGTGGAGAGGGACAGCAAAGGAATTCCTGGGGGCAAAAACTCCATCCACACAGGGGGGTTCTCTGTGTCTAGATGATGTCCTCGTGACATCTGTTGCTCTGCAGTGTGGCAGGGTCTCTCTGGTGCTCACTGCTTAGGGTCTCTCATCCGCAGCAGCAGAGGCTGGCTGAAGTTTTGTGGAGTGCATAAAATCAGCAGGCTCACAATGACTGAGAGTCTGCTGCCTTGGTTATTCAGCAAATAACTGGATGTGTAAAACCCTGAGTTTGGCACTAGCTAGGTTTTGAACTCGCAGGCTTCAACCATAACATCCAAATAAGCCACGTAAAGGCTGATATCTCTGGGCCATCAGTGTCTCTCTTCTGAGGCACCCAGATACATCCATTTTGATCTTGCTAGCAGGGACTGGAGGTGAAAGGAGAACAAAGCAGTTTTCAAAGAAGATAGGGCCTTGTGCAGTGGCTCTTCTAGTCTTCACTCCAGTCCT
The DNA here is from genome assembly GCA_004027025.1 of Myocastor coypus. Lineage (NCBI taxonomy): Eukaryota > Metazoa > Chordata > Mammalia > Rodentia > Myocastoridae > Myocastor > Myocastor coypus. The sequence continues at coordinate 182,191 of PVJA010000059.1, read as the reverse complement.
CTCAACTCTGTAGACGTGCCTGAGCAAATCATCTCCCGTGAGCTTGTAGGCATATTGATCTCAGTATGAACCTGAAGTGTCTTCCACCTTCATTGTGAAACCGTGGTAGGTGGATGGATGGGTGGACAGACGGATGGATGGATGGATGGACGGATGGACGGATGGATGGGTGGGTGGGTCTCTGCTCTCTGGAATGCTCTGTATCTGTGTAAAATCTGCTCCTATGGGGCCATCTGTCTATAGAGCTTTCTTGGACTCTCTCCATCTCTTTCTCCTTATTGTTCCTATGGCACTGAGGTTGGGAACAGTGACATTTGGTCCCAGCATCTTTTCCCAAGGCAGCCCGACATGGTGCCTAGCACAGAGCTTTGCATGCCCAAGGAGGTCACACTGTTCTACTGTCCTGAGTCCACAGTGGCATTTTAATCAGAGAAGTCAGTACTCCTGTCACAGCAGAAAGACACATTACTGTAGAGAAAATACTAAGTAAGTATTCAGCCTTGAAATTTCATCGGTTTATTTACCTCTATGCCTTAGAAGGGTGGAAGCTTCTAGTTCCATCTGGCCTGACTGAGTAAGGACAGAAAAGATTAAAGCAGTCAAGAGAGCAGAAAGAGAAGAAACTTTAGCTAAATCCCATTTTTCTAAAGCTCAGAGTCCCCAAAGCATTTATCAGCACAGATAGCCGTCTCTGCACCTGCAGTATCAGCACACAAATCAAGTGCCCTTTTGTGCATTGGCGCTTCACCAAAATTAAAGCGGTGTGCCTTGTTCCCCACGATGCACAACTTGTGGATAAAATGAACTGATATTTTCAAACAATTCAGGTGTTTAATTACTGGATTCTTTTTCCACACCTGGGGACATTTTGAAAGCCCTACAGCCACTTTGAATGGTGTGGCTTTTTACTGAGACTGTGGTGAAAATGAAGAGCACACCTGCTCCTGGGCCCCAAAGGCAGCCTCACTGTCACTGTGATGGCCCTGTGAGTACCTGTGGGGTCCCCAGGCTTCAGGAATAGTTCACATTGCAGCATATCACCCATAACCCTCATCATTTGGCTCTAAAAACTCAGTCCTATAGGGCCAGCCAGATAGCTCAGCATATTAAAGTGCCTGCTTAGGCAGTTGCAGGGACCAGGGTTCCCATCCCCAGCACCACACACCATGGCTGCCCTGCCCCTGGGGTGTGCCAAGATGGTAATTAAGACTGAGCGTGGTGGCACGATCCTGTAATCCCAGTGTTTGGGAGGCTGAAAACAAAGGATCATTCCAAGTCCGATCTGTAGTGAGACCCTATAGACCCTGTACTAAATACATTAAAAAAAAATTAAAAGAAAAACGCAAAAACTCAGCCTTCGACTTTGCACCAAACATATTGTTTTAACAATTGTGCAAAACTGAGCGCATTACAATCCGGTACAAGTAAAACCTTGTACCTTTCTAGATATCATAAGTTGACACTGGTGGCCTTATTAGTGGCTATAACTGTTGGAAAAATCTTTTTTTGTGTGTCCTTGCTGAAGTGGATCATAGATCAGAACCAGCCCATCAGAGAAGATGGAGCATTCTCAGCAGGGGACACTGGGGTGATTGCTGCCCTGTGGAGGTGACACCTGGATAGCAATCAGTTGGAACTCATGGACCTCACCTCTCCTCTAAAGGAGCGAGCAACAGACAGACACGTGGGAAGCGCTGAATGGAGGGAAACTAGTGGAATGGCAGATGCACAGATGGAGGGGGACTGCAAAGTTCCTTGAAAGCGCAAGCTGCATGTGTGATGAGCTAAAATTAAACGTGGTTGTGCTAGGCAGCGCGAGTAGCGGAAAGAGTGTCTTCCAGACAACCGGCGCCAGCTCTGCCAGCTCTGCTCCTAATAAGGTACATGACCTGGACCAACCTCTTTGGGCCTCAGTTTCTCTATTAATAAAATCCCATAAGACTAGATGATATCTGCTTGTGAGGCTTCAGATGCAGGCCCTGAGATGTAGCAATAAGGAATGTTCCTTGGCCACTTAATTGCACTTAATTGAGGTGACGCTGCTGTTGTCTTGGCATGTGATTTACACAGAGGTTCACCCCAGGGAGTAAGCGAGGACAGCCATCGGTTTACAATCGCAGACACTAAGGTCTCCAGTCTGATTGATGTGGAGGCCAAGGGCAAATCCATTTACAATAGCTGGTTCCCTTTGAGACCTGCAGCAGAAAAGCACAATGAAGAGTAGAAGGTTGCAGCATTGTTCTCGCAAGTTCTGGCCCCGTGCAGTGGGGATTGAGCACGTGGTAACCCAGCTGTTGGGATAGCTGCCCCTCTTCCACTCTCCTCTTGCCTGCTCACCACTTCCTTTTGCTAGTGCCTCCTGTGTCCCGGCATGTCCTGTTATGTTGCTTCCGTTGTCACTGTCTTCACCTGCAGCCCTTCCGTATTAGCCCTTTGCATCCTGGAAGACACACAAAACCACATCCCTTTTCTGCTACTGAAAGTGCCAGCAACCTTTCTCTAAGGGGTGTAGGGGGCTGGTAAGAGGAGAATGGGAAGGAAGTAGGGAGGGAGGGAGGGAGGGAGGGAGAGAGGGAGGGAGGGAAGGAAGGAAAGAGTAGGAGTGAGGTGGAGACAGAGACAGACGGATGGATGGACAGGCAGATGGACAGATGGAAAAACAGATTGACAGAGAGTGGTGCTCATGGTATCATAGTGTACAGGCCCTCGGGATTAGAAAAACAAACTGAGAAATGGTAGTATCAGAAATAGCATGAGGCTGTGGAAGCCACATATGGGAAGTGGCTTTGGGGAAGCTGTGATGGCATAGGTTCTTTCCTAAGTTTCACTCCTGTCACTCTTGACATGTGACTGTCTGCCCCAGCCAGACAGTGCTGGTTTCACAGGCCTGAATGGATCAGAACATGTCACCCCCAACTATGTCATCTGGGTGTACTGATCATGTCAAGCTGAAGGCACTTGAGAGGCAGCAGGTGCAGGGAGGGCTCTCTGCCTTTTTTCTTTCACCTAAAGTTAGGGCATAAATTTCCCAGGAAAGAACATAACAGGGTCCCTGCATAACAGGGAGAAGAGAATATTTCTATTACTGGAGATGGGGGGAACCTAGCTGACAAGATGAGGCTGTATGAACAGACTTTACTGTAATAAGCCTTATCTTATGCCTTTCCTCATGTGTTTGCTGCGCCTTTCTCACCAAAACTCTTCTTTATTTCTCTTGTCCTACCTCCCAATTTGTTGCTCTTTGTTAACATGGTATAGAAACCCCTGGATGTAACCACTGCTTTGGGGTTTGACTTCTTCCTAGCAACCCTTATCCTATGCCAAGTGACAAATATTAAAGCATATAAAATGCATATTCTTTTTCTTTTTACTCAGTCTTTTATCTGTTGAATTTAGAGGCTCTAGGCACAGAACCGAGAGATAGAGGCCTTCAGTTCCCAGGTGGGCTACGGTACTGTCCCCTCACTGTGGCTTCTTCACACCTGCCTGGCTGGATGCAGAGTTGTTTGTCCTTCCTTGTAGTGCTAGATGAGCTATTTTGTACAATGCTGCAGATTATCCTTTGCCTGCACTACTCACTTTGGAGCTGGAGAATGTCACAGACCTGAGTTAATTGGTTCCATTGCCTTTATGGGTGAGCCGGGAGCCAGCAATGAAGGGGCCACAGCAAACGCTGAGGATCCAAGCGCCCTCCAGGGTCAAGGATGCTATGTCAAGGTCATTTAGAGGGTAAGCTACAAACTGACCAGCGACCAGGCCCTCTGTAGTCCCTGACCCCAGGGATGACAATGTGGGTTGAAGCTTCCTCGGAACATTCGCGAACATCACCAGGCTGCTTGAGCAGGAGTGAGTATTCAGGAAGGCAGGAGAAGCCTTCAGGAATGGGAAAATGGTGGTGAACTTGGTCACCGGTTTTAGCTTGCAACTTTACAGTCATAATCTATAAGCTCTGGGGAAGTCCTGCTGCTCGAATGTGACTGTGCTTATGCCCCTCTCTCGTGAGAGTCAAGTGGAGCACCCCACATTTGCAGTGATCACATGTGGGATTAGTGATGTGTGTTGTGAGACACTGCTCATGGGTGGCTTAGGGCCTGGCTTGCTCTGGATGTACGGAGTCTCAGCCTAGTTGTAGCCACCCCCAGTGCTTGCGCAGGGCTGGCTGCTGGAAAGATGCAACTGTCTGTGATGTTACCCCGGAGTTTGAAGCAGGATGTTGTAAGTTCAAGATCAGCCTGGAGAACTTCAGGACCGTGTTCTAAAGGGGGCTGGAGATGTAGCTAACAGTAGAACACTGTCCCTGTCCCAGCCCTGCCACCCACCACCTGGCAGGCAGACTATGTGAGTCGAGCAACTTCTGAACCTCTGGTCCTTCACGTGCACCCAGGGGATTCCCCATCCCACTGCCAGCTTTCCTCCCTCGCATCTGCGTGCGTCTGTCAGCGGGAGGGGAGAGAATCCATCAGCCGGTGGTGAATGAGAACTGGAAAACAGGGAACCTCTACTCTACAAGGCCCATGCTTGGATGATGAATAAAAATATTGCCTGTATTTTTATCTGTGGCAATGTGTAACAATGGCTCCTTTTGAAGTCTTGGAGTAGTTTCTTCAGTTTAAAAAAATCATTCACATCTGCTGTAAGCAAACAGTTTCTTGGAGTCCTTAAGGATGATGGGTGGTACTTTAAAATTTTCATCAGAAGTTAAATTTTTCACTCAACTGACATTTAAGTGTCTGTGGGGTGCATATGCTGGGAGGCAGCGTTGAGCCTGACAGCAGGCTGGCCTGCTTGCAGCAGGGGCAGCGTGTAGGTCAGGAAGTGGACAGGAGGCACGATACGTGCTGCCCATGATTTGCAAGTAATGAGAAGTGCAGTGGAGAGAGTGAGGTGGTGTGGCCGTGGTAAGGTGGGTGCTGTAAGCCAGAGGGCAGGGCTGGCCCCGCGCCGATGAAGGTGAGGGTCCTGGCAGGTCAGTGTGCAGAGGGAGAGTGAGGGGACACGCGTGTCAAGTGTGGACAGTATAGGCCAGGGAGGGTGAGCAGAAGGGCCGCCGGGGAGGGTAGGAGGCGGGGCCAGGAGAGGGTAGGAGGCGGGGCCCAGACAGGAGAATTGCTGGGCTCATGTACTGGATGTACTCTCTCGATGGCACCAGTGTACACTGACTGTTTTGTTTTGCCACATGTCTTGGTTACTTTTCTCACTGCTGAGGCAAAATACCTAAGGCGCAAAGTGAAGGGAGGAGAGGTTTATTTACTTCATAGTTTGCAGAGGTTTCAGTCTGTAGTCCACATACACGGTCAAGGGGCAACCGAGATGAGTCTTGTCAGCTTTATATTGTATCTGGGTTACCTGCCCTAGGGCAGCGGTAGCACTCGCACACTTAATCACAGCCTGGACTGTGCCAAAGCATTCAGTGGACTGATTTACTAATCAAGCACCCTTAATCCAAGCACCACACACTCTAGATTGAGGTGCCCCTGAAAAGCCTGCCCCCGTGACTGCATGAGGAAGCCTTGGAGAACGTCCAGACACAAGCTGCAACACCATGCACAAAGCCTATAGAGTGAGAAGGTACAAAGGCTTGAAGCTCCAATGGCCCCCAGGGGTGTGCTTCTCAGTCCCGCTGTGGTCCAGGGCCAGAGAGCACCAGCATCCACTAAGCGCTTATTGGAAGTGCAGCATCTCCGCTGACCTTGATTCTTGCTAAAGCAGATCCTGACTCTTACCAGGACTGGCAGGCAATGCCTGGACATGGGAACATCCAAGAAACATCATCCAGCACTGTCTATAGCTATGGGCAACAGAAGCCCTGGGGCGGCCCAAAGCTCATCCACTTGTGAGCTGGGTTATCTCGCTTTCCTTGGAGCTTTACCTGCAAGGAGGCCGGAATGATGCAGATGTACTCAGCTTTGCTAGGCTCTTCTCTTTTTCTGAATGAATGCCACTGTCCACGACACCCTCTCCATCCATCAGACCTGGGGTTGTTAGATTGCAAAGCTACCTCAGGAGGCAGATCCTCCAGCGTCTGGAGAATTTTGAGGCTGGCTCTCTTCACTATGCAAAGAAAAGTCCTTTCCTCCTGACAGATTGCAAATGCAGAAGGCCTGTCCCGCAGCAGGATGTGGTGTACACACCACTGCCCATCTACCCGCTGCAGCAGGGTGTATGCTTTGAGCTGAGCTGCAGGCCTGGCCGTTTGCCTACAGACCAAGTTCCCATCATCTTTGCCAAGTCCTTTTGGGCACAGTGGCTCCAGATGCAGGAAGGCTGGTCGCCTGGAAGGCCCGTGGAAATGTTGGTTATTGGAATCAACATAGGTGTCACCTGGACAGATGGGTACATGTTGGGATTGGGCATCGTACCTTCCCTCCGAGATAAAGTGCTCTGTGGCTAGGCTGTGGTGCCTGGGGTCTTACAGTCTTAATTTTGACTCATCTGTTAGTCATTTCTGAGGGATCTGAGTAACTCATTTCACACTCATGAATATCAGGCTGCTTACCAATCAAATGAAATTATCATCACTTCTACTTCACAGATGGGTTACTGAGCCTCTGTTATCTAAAAGCTTCTGGGGGCCGGCGAGATAGCTCAGTGGTCTAAAGTGCCTACACAGGCAAGCTGAGGCAACCACAGGAACCAAGGATGCTCTGCCAGCCCCACCCCCAAGGCAGGCCGAGCTGGCCATAATATAAATAAATAAAATTTAAAATGTTTTTAAAGAAACAAAAGCTTCTGGAAGCTGTGATTTCTGGGTTTAAGACACTATGTACCTATGTACTCATATGCCTTTATTTATTTATTTATTTATTTATTTTTGTATTTTTAGTACAGGATCTATAGGGACTCACTACATACTTTGGACTCAGTGATCCTCCCGTTTTCAGCTTTTCAAGCACTGGCATTTTTTTTTTCTCATCTTTTCGAGACAAGGTCTGGTTTTTTTTTTTTTTTAAGAATTTTTTATTTTATTTATTTATTTTTTTCTTGTTTCAGAACCTTTGTTTGTTTATTCACTCATTTTTATGGCCGGCTCAGCCCGCCCCAAGGGCAGGGCTGTCGCAGCATGTGGTTCCGGGGATCAAACTGCAGTCCCTGAAGCCGCCCAAGTTTTCCCAAGCAGGGGCTTTAGACTACTGAGTCATCCCGCTGGGCCCGAGACAAGGTCTTGCTATGCAGTTCAGGCTGGCCCTGAGCTCACTTTTGTAGCCCAGGCTGGTCTTGAACTCTGATCCTCCTGCCTTAGCCTCCCAAATGCTGGAATTATAGGCATGTACCACTACATCCAGTCTCAATGGCCATCTCAACGTGCCCTGGGGGCCGGGCGAGCAGAGCTGGGGATTGAACCCTAATCCCTGTGCCTGTCTAAGCAGATACTTTAATCCACTTAATTGTCTGGCCTGCCCTACTCATATGCCTTTTGAAAGTGAGTTTGAGGGCCTGGCAGGATGGCTCAGTGGTCTAAAGCGCCTGCTTGGGAAAACTTGGGCGGCTTCTGGGACTGTGGTTCGATCCCCGGCACCACATGCTGCGCCAGCCCTGCCCTCGGGGCGGGTTGAGCCGGCAATTAAAATGAGTGAATAAACAAACAAAGGTTCTGAAACATGAAAGTGAGTTTGAGTGAATCTCCCTATTTCTGTTCATTAAAGAACTGCAACACTGAAGACGTGAAAGTAGCAAATGCCCAGGGGTTACTGTGTGAATTAGGAAATGCACCAGGTGCTGCCCTTCCCTTGATGTTTCTGAAGCAGTCCCATACTTCCTATTATTTGTGTGCCTTAGTATGTGATCTAAATAAAGTTAGGATTGATCTCTTTTGGATCATGTTTTGAATTTTTCTTTACAGTAAAGTAAAGGCAAGTTGATGTATGAATTGTAATCAAATAGAAAGGCCTTTTTAGCAAAGCACTTGTGCAACGGCAGAGTTATTGTTGAGAACTGGCTTCTGGATGTGATCAAATTCTCAAATTGCCTGAGTGTTCCTTGGCCTGCTAAGGAATGTCGTAGAAAGCAGTCTTCATTTGTCACTGCCACTGTCCATTGGTGGGGCGACATGATAGCTCCGATTGCCCTATGTTTAACCTTACTGCCTTGGAATTCCAGATCAGGGCCCTGCTGGTATAGCAGAGCGTTTTTCAGATCTTTGTCACTGTGCTTTTAGGGAACGTTCTGGGTTAACCTAACTGATGGCTTCATCCGCTGATGCTGGAGCTGCACAGAGCAGGAGGAGTCAGGGTCCATGTTTCAGAGGCTGTGTAATTTTAGGCAACATCCAGACCAGAGCGGAGAACAACCACAAAAACTGCCTTGGTCATGCTGCATTAGACTGCGGAGATAAGATCCAGCCATCACAGCTCAGCCAGGCAGAAAGCGCACAGGGAGCTCGCTCATGCAGCACGCGTCTTTCCCAACCTTTTGTCCTGCCTTATGTTGCATTTCACCATTTGGGACGGGGAGCATTCTAGGTCTCGGGGAGGCGTGCAGTACTGTGGAGGATAAAGGGGCTCTGTGACAAGCTCATGTCTGTCTCAGAAGCTTCTGGGGCAAGTGGGGATTGGGCCCAAGAGCTCCAGATGCCAGACTTCTAGGTGGACTGGCCCGGTTTGGGGCAGTGGTTGGATTGGCCCTGGGCTTTGGCCACTACTAGAGCAAGGTCAGTTTGTTGAGACTGGTGAAAGTGTAATGTGTCATCGTACTAAAAGCTCACCATGAGTGAAGCCATCGCCTCAGACCTGGGAGTTTGGCTAGGTTCACACTGGGGCGGGGGTGGGGAAAAGATGGACACAGGGCAGTTGTGCTTCTCATATGGACCTGTGCTGCTGCATTTTCTTTTGTGTGTGTGTGTGTGTGCTTCTCGGCCCTGCAGTGGCCCTCAGTAATGCCTCTGGGAAGAGCCTTCCATCTACACAAATGGGGAGAGACTGAAGCCTTAGTCTGCTGTGAATTATTGCCAGGACAGATCCAGAATAATGCTGTTATATTGTTCTCCCATCGTACCAGCTCTGTCACAGGTCACATCAGCTACTCCACATCCAAACATCACAAGGAGCCAAAAGCTGAGTGCCATGACTCCCCTGTGGTGATGACAGAGAGCTGCAAACATGGGGTGGGGTCCCTGACACGTGGCTCAGGCAGTGGGCTAGCGCTGTGCCCTGGATCTTGCCTTCGTGTGCTGGTCGTGGGTCTCCTGCCTGCACATGAGTAGATCGCCAACACGCATGCCCACTTGCTTTCTATGTTTTCTGATGGAATGACCCAGTTAGAGTTTTGCCCAGGGATAGGATGAGTGCGACTGGCCCTGCGCTGTCAGGGAACCTCCTAGCTGGGCCACCGGGGCTCCCTTCATCCTGGGCAGGGTGCAGACAAGTATCAGCACAAGGGCAGAAGAGTCCCCGCTGCGGGACAGGCACTGCACAGTTACAGTGTTCCATGGATCAACAGAAACGGAGGGCTCTGGAGGCAAGAGAGTTTCACAGTGATGTCTTCTGTGAGGAGCAGCCATTTCCGAGTGGTCTGTGGCTCTGTGCCCGGTTGACAACCAAGCTTGAACAGAGTAGAAACTTCCTTATGCGTCAGTATGCCCAGGGGGGCAACAGTCGTTATTCCCCCCTCATCAGTGACCAGAGGGCGCTGCGGAGTTCTCCAGCAACCTGGCAAGAATCAAACCAGGGCTCCCTCTGAGTTCTTCCTGCAGTTGCCTCTTGTGTGGGGAAGTGGCTTGGTCTATAAAACGTGTGGTTGCTAGGAATTACTGTTCTTGGGAAGGAGAATTGGAAGCACTCTCATTTCTAGATTACCTTTCAAATATTCAAATTCATGCACCAGTAGCATATGGCTAGGACTTTATTATTTTTTTTCCCCCACTCAGTTGTCTTCCAGTGTGCTTCATTGAATTCCAAATCCACATCAGGTTTCAATTTTGAAAATGCCAACTGTATACTAACTGAATGTGAGAAATGAAGAAAACTCATAAATGTTTTTTTTTAAATAAATGGTGCTCTGTGTTCAGATAAAAACCTGGTTTTTCTTTTTTTCCTTTTCTTTATTTTTTATTTTTTATTTTTAAAGCTTTGATTCATTTGCAGCTTGGTAACATGGAAGAAACAATGTTACTAGGACATTCTTAGCAAGTTTTCTGTAAGACAGATCCACAAAGGCGCATGTCCAGTATCAAAGGAAAATGAATTAGGTAGACGTTGTGGCCCCTCTTCTGGGCATAGGCCATGACAGCCTTGCATGGCCGGAACCACCTCTGTCACCCTCTGATGGCCAGTCAGGCGTCTGCTGTGTCTGCTCATCCTGTCTAAACTGTGGTTGAAGAAATGATGAGGCTCTGTTTTCCATCCCCAGGGGTTTAGTGTGTGGGTGCCCCTTATGCCTTCACTTGTTACAAGATAAGAAATTCCTGAGCTGGGGATATAGTTCAGCGGTGTAAGTGCCTGCCTGGCAAGCGCAAGGTCCTGAGTTTGATCCCCAGTACTACATGCCATGCTGCTCTGCTGGCTCTGTGTCCCAGTTACTCTACTCTTGTTGCTGGGACAAACACCTGGCGCGCAGGAAGGAAAGGTTTATTGAGCTCACAGTCCGTGGAGGTCTCGTCTATACTCCTCTGGCTCCAAGGCAGAGTGGCACAAGGCAGAGAGCAACCTTTCATTTCTTGGTGGTGGCCAAGAGCAAGAGAGCACAGGGAGTGGCAGCAGTGCAGGCAGCTGGCTGGCCTCTCACCTCTCCTTACATTGTGATGCAAATTACCTGCCCCAGGGAAAGTGCAGCGTTCCTACCTGCGAAGCTGCCCGTGATTGCCAGAGGCTATAGGGGGACAACAGACATAAACTGCAACACTCCGGAACCAGATGTGGTGGCACATTCCTGTAATCCCAGCTCTGGAGAGGCAGAGACAGAGGATCAGTAAGAGTTTGAACTGGGTAGTGGGATCCTGTATCAGAAAGAAAGAAAGAAAGAAAGAAAGAAAGAAAGAAAGAAAGAAAGAAAGAAAGAAAGAAAGAGAAACAAAGAAAGAAAGAGAAACAAAGAAAGAAAAAAAATTCCCATACACTTTAGAGCTAATCAAAGGAATATGGTTTTTTGTTTGTTTGTTTGCTTGCTTCTGTGGTACCGGGGATTGAACTCAGGACCTCGTTGCACTTGCCAGGCAGGCACTCATTCTATTGAGCTATCTCCCTGGCCCCTCTAAGGAGGTTTTTATCTACTAATTTTCCCTAGTTGAAAAGAAAGTAAGTCTGAAGGTGCATGTTCTCTCTTGGCCTCTGCCAGAGGCTCTGGTGCATGGTGGAAACCACATTGGTTGTAGCCTGAAGGTGGGGAGCCAGTGACTGGGAAGTCTGAGATTCCTTCCCTCCTTTTGCTCCTCCCCTCTCTGTACTGAAATACACCACAGTCTGGATGTGATATGATATGATATGATATGATATGATATAATATAATATATGCACCATCAGTTGTACAGTATAACATTATTTTATGGACTACTAAGAAAAAAGGTGCTGCCTAATACAACCAAGGTGGACTCATTTCAGAGAGTTCTTTTGCAAGAAACCTCAGTTTTTAAACTAGTAAAGTAGATTTTAATGAGTTGAGTGATGATGAGGTAGTGAGATAATTTTTAAATTGCTCATTTTTAAGTGATATATTTCAAATGCAGAACATACATTCCCACAGTCCAACTTCGATCCAACTCCATGCTCTGCCATGTTTGCTTCAAATGAAGCAAAGTTGCGGCCGAAGGTCCAGGCAGGGCTCTTCCCCAGTACAGGACCCAGACTCTCCTCTCCCTTGGCCTTTAAGGAGCCACCATCTTGAATTTGGTGCTGTACCTTCTCATCTGAGTTTATAAGCATTTCCTTACTTTTTGTATCCCTCAATACTTAGTGTTTTAAAAATCTGCTAGTCATCCACCAGTAGGAGCCCCTGCTTTCTCTCTCTCTGTGCTTCTTCTGTGCTGTGGGTGAATCCCAGGACCTTCCTTGAGCTACATCCCCAGGTTTTAAATTTATTATTATTTTTTCTTTTGAGCAGGGTCTTGGTAAGTTGCAGTCCTCCTGCCTCAGCCTCTGCGAGCACTGAGCTGCGGGGTGCACCGCCATGCCCGGCTTACTTTTTCCTTTTATTCTTAGAACCCTGCATTTCAGCTAGACAAATTCTCCCCGTGATGGCTAAGTGACGGACTTCACTTTTGACCAGAGAAGGAACATGGAAGGAGTGGGTTCAGCTTTTGGATTTTGTCTTAAAAATAGGGGTAGTACGTTAGGGTTAGGATTACGTTAGTCTGCTTTTGTGGTAATCTGGCCATGGGTCCAATTTCCTAGCACTACCCAAAAAAGGAGGAGGAGGGTCTGTTTCTGCTGTGTTTTCTTTCTTCTTTCCTCCTGGCTTCTGATAAGAACAGAAACCAGGTGGGAGGAAGCTGTGCTGATCATACAGAAAACATGCTCGAGAACCATGAAGCAACAAGATAGAAAAGCTCTAGTCCCTGCCTACTATGGACTATCTTGGGCAGGAAGGTGAGAAGTCAGCAGGCCTCATCTTAAGTCAGTGCTATTTGGTCTCTATTGAAATAGCCTTTGCAATATCCTAAGTAGTAATAATAATAATAATAATCATACCCTTCCTTTTCTAACTGGAGGACACTATATTGGATGAAATAAGCTGGGCACAGAAAGACAAGTAGTGTATGTTCTCTCATGTGTGGAAACTGAAATGGTGGTCGCATAGAAGCAGAGGGAAGAGTAGTGGTCACTCGAGGCTGGGAAGGATGGAAGCAGGAAAGGTACACAGAGGTCTGATAACGGACACCACAATGCCACTAGCGTGGGGACATTAGCTCTCGTGTTCTGTATCACAGTAGGGTGACTGCTATCAATAATGGTTGCATACTTCAAAAAGCAACAAGAAGCTGGTGCTCCTAGCACATACTTGTGATCCCAGCACACAGGAGGCTGAGGCAGGAGGATCATAAGTGCGAGGCAGATGGGCTTCATAGCCAACTTAAAGCCAGCTTGGACTGCAGAGCAAGACTGACTCTCAAAAAAGCTACAAAAAGAGGGTTTTGAATGATTTTTTTCACAATATTTGAGGAGATAGATACATATGCCCTGATTTGAATAGTATAATATATATCTATACAGATATAGATATCAAAATATCACATGAGGGCCAGCCAGATAGCTCAGCAGATTAAAGCTCCTGCTTAGACAGATGTAGCAGCTGGGGTTCCATCCCCAGCATGCTGTGCCAGCCCTGCCCCTGGAGCTCACTGAGATGACAATTGAGGCTGGGCATGGTGGCACATGCCTGTAATCACTTGTAAGCACTTGGGAGGCTGAATGCAGGTGAATCACTGAGTCTGATCTACATAGTGAAACCCTGTAGAACCTATAGACCCTGTACTAAAATCCAAAGACAAAATAAGTAAGTAAGTAAGTAAATAAATAAATAAATAAAATCACATGGTTGGGGCTAGCAAGATTGCTCAGTGGTCTAAAGTGTCTGCTTAGGCAGGTGCAGGGGCCACTGTTTGATCCCGGCACCACTCTAAGGGGAGCCAGCCCTCCCCGCTGCAAAATTCACATGGTTCCCCATAAGTGTGTGCAATTATATGTCAGTTTTTTAGTATTACTTTTTAACAATCTCGGCTGCTAGTAACAGCTCAAGAAATATATAGTCTTGGAAGAGTATCCCAAACGCAGACTAATGAGATTAATTTTCTTAATCTATGAGAGCAAAACCATGTTTCATGTTAAAAATAGTGAACAGTAATATTTGAAAGTACAAAGTTACGATCTTGTTTTGCAACATTTTCTGTTGCTTTTTTTGTTGTTATGCTCTACTATAACTAAAAGTGTAAAATGCAAAAGAAAACTTCCATTTTGTTAAGTAGAAGAGGTTAAAATAAATGCACTTCTACAGCTCATTGCCTCTTCAGGCTTATGAAGGGAAGGATAGATTTAGCAGCTTCCTCTGATGGCTGCTTGTTTCTGGTCCTCGGTGGCCATCACCCCACAGGCGACACAGGAACTCGAGCCCCCTCCACGCAGAGATGCAGGTCATTCAGACACACATGGAGTACAAGTCGGTGGCTCTGTCCCTGACAGAAAGTACCAAAAGCAAACTTCACGGGAGTCACTGCAGAATGAAAAGGGATTTTCATTTGTAGGAAAATTTTCTTCTCAAATTCAGGCTGTGTGTCCACGTGACTGTCATAACAGGGAGGCCTGGTCAGTTCCTCTTCTCTGGGAGCTGGGCCCAGCGCACCCCATACCACGTGACAGGTGGCAGAAGGGCTCTGCTCACAGGGAGACCCCACACTGGCTGGCTGGAGCGCCCGAAGTGCTGGGCCAGGGCACCGTGTTGGCTAGATGCTTGGTTTCTGTGGAGTGGCCAGGTGGCTCAGGAGCTCTGCCTATGGGGCCAGCGCCACTGGTAGGTAGTGGGATGGCTTCCAGTTTGTTCCTGTCCTTTGCAACAGCCCTGAGGCTATCTTACAGGAGCACACCCTACAGCTTGGTGCTGATCTCATAAGATATCGAGGCTTCTGGTCTTAAGCGCGGGTCTGCCCTTTGATTTCCACTCTTGTGGTATTGGGGATCCAACCCAGGGCGTTGAGCGTATTACACAAGTGCTGTACCCCTGTGTGACAACCCCAGCCCTTTTTCTTTCTTTATTTGCTTTATCTTTTTGAGGCAGGATCTCACTGTGTAGTTCAGACTGGCTGGCCTTAAGCTAGTCTTGAACTCACAGTGATCCTTCTGCCTCAGCCTCTGAAATACTGGGATTACAGGTATGCACCACCATGCTGGCCCCCAGTTGCAGGGTCTCACTAGATTTCCTGGGCTGGCCTTGAACTTGTGTTCCTCCTGCCTCAGCCTCCTGAGTAGCTATGACTATGTACAGGCAGGTCCCCACATCCAAGTTTTCTGTTTCTTTCTCAGAGCGCACTTGGCAGCCATTCCTGTGAGCACCGGCTTCCATGTGGAATGAGATGGGCGCCATTGCTCTGAGTTACTGTGGGCCTCTCTTCCCTCCCTCCACACAGCGAGACCTGAATTTCAGGGGCATGTTCCTCAGGCCTCTGCATTGCCTACCTTACTGTCAGTCAAAGCTCATGGCCCCTCTTCCACCATCTGTGCCCATGGTTTCAAAACACACATAGAGGCTCCTGGATCGGATGGGAGGGTGAACACAGCCTATAAATTAAATTCGTAGTGAAGAAAAGAGCCGACCAGTGCAAAAGGACTTTCCCAGGTGGGTGCTGGAACCGCAGCTCTGGAGTCCTGTCCAGCCCTCACATAAGAAGAAAGAAGAGACGTAAGAGGCTCATGCAAGTCACTTTGTGCATTCTAGAAATTTCACATTTGCTTGGACAATTTTTGCAACATAAAAAGTGAAAATTAGATGTAAAAGTTCCCAAATCACTAGTGCTGAGATTGATTTACCCATTAACCAGTTCCCCAGAAATTCACCTGCGTTTTGAATGTTTTGCTGGCATTGGCAGTATCACAAATTAATTTAATTTAAAAATTTAAGATTAAGCATAAATTACAATTTTACAACAAGCTGGTATGCCCTCAAAAGGCTTCTTTTTTGAGCCTTATAATACCAAAGAGATGGGGAGGAAATATCAAAGGACACTGCCAGGTATAAACAATCAAAAGGATTTTAAATTGTAGGCCGATTGCTCGTTAGGCGACTGGCTTTGGGCTAATTGACCTAAAGTCAACGGCATCCAAAAGTCCGCGCTTTTGTGATCGGGGACACTTTCTCAGGACCATATTCATCTCTTTTTCAGATAAAATTCTAATCAGCTCTATGATTTGGTTTCTCATCCCCTGGCATATTAGATGTGAATCAAAACAGGAGGGGACAGCATGAGCCAGGCCACTTCGCACAGCGAGAAGGCCAGCTGGTACCCCGGCAGCCAGGGAGGGGCAGAGGAGGCCGAGGAAATGGAGACAGAATGAAGCTTAGGAAGCGAGGGGCCTCGCTGGGAGGGTGACCTCGTTCTCTCCTGCCTTTCCTTTCTGCGGCTTTGGGGAACACCTTTCCGTCAACATGCAAAGGCGCATAGTGCCAGCCAGGCCTTGCAACACATTCCCAGCATAAACTACAAGCTACAGACTTGGTTTAGCTCACTGTTTTCTTCCACAATCCCTGTTAGAAAGCTTTTCATCATGACCTTTCAAATTGCTGACTTGGTGTCTTAGTTACTCTTTTCTCGTTACTGGGACAAATACCCAACACCCCAAATGAAGGAAGGAAAGGTATATTCAGTTCACGGTTACTGGAGGTTTCAGTCCATGTTTGGCTGGCCCAAGGCTGAGTGGAACAGGGGAGAGAACATCCAGTTCATGGTGGTGGGACAGCAACAAATGGTGACGGAGGTAAGCAACCAACCAGGGCAACAGAGAACAACAGAGAGAGTCTGTTTCTGTGTCTCTCTTGTAATACATTCAAGCTCTCTGCCTCAGGATGTCTGCCTCAGACCACACCCATAATCCCAGCAGTACTAATCCCAGTGGATCATGAGTTAGTCTCAAACTCTAGAAGTCCCTGCCCCATGACTGCATGAGGCTTTGAGGGGACAACTAAACACAAACCATAACACTTGGGTTGGAATGTCCCTTGGAAGTCACCTGCTCTACCCTGGCTTCTGTGAACCCTGCTCCGTGCTGAGATGAGATGCTTGCCTCCTGCTGCTCCATGAACAAGCCAGCCCAGAAACAGCTCTCAGGGCTGGTGAATTTCACTTCCAGGAGCAAAACTGTCACCAAAAGTTGACACAGCTAAGTCCTGCTAAGTCAGTTAATTTTTGGAGGCCAGAGGAGGAGGTAATGATTGACCTATCATGGCGAAATTCACTTTCCATGATTGGGTAGCTGAACATGTGGTTAAGAAGCAAGCAGGCAGGCTGGCAATCCATAAAATTGAAGAAAAATATTTCACAAGTATCAGTCTGATAATATTTGGGATACATAAAAAACTCCTAAAGCTTTTTTTTTTTTTTTTAATTTTTAAATTTTTTATTTATTTTTTTTCTTGTTTCAGAACCTTTGTTTGTTCACTCACTCATTTCTTATGGCCAGCTCAGCCCACCCCAAGAGCAGGTCTGGTGCAGCATGTGGTGCCAGGGATCGAACCGCGGTCCCTGAAGCTGCCCAAGCTCCCAAGCAGGCACGTTAGACCACTGAGCCATCCTGCTGGGACCCATAAAGCTTTTTTTTTTTAAACATAAAACATTACCCAATTCAAAAACAGGCACAGATATTCGAATGGCCAATAAGCACGTGAAAAGACACTATATCAATAATAAATAAGGAAATCTGTGTCAAAACTAATGAGATAGGACCTCATACCCTTCGGATGGCTGCTATCAAAAAACAAGACAATAGCAAGTATTAGTGAGGATGTAGAGAAATTGGGGTCACTGGGCACTGCTGGTAGGAATTTAACATGGTACTGCTGCTGTGGAAAACAGTAAAGTGATTTCTCAAAAAATTAAAAATAGAATTACCCTATGCGCATTTCAAGTTTTTGGTATAGTTACAGATGAATTAAAGGCAGAATCTGAAAGAGATATTTATATATTATTATTATTATTATTATTTATTTATTTATTTATTTATTTTTGCCTTTTTGAGACAGGGTCTCGTTATGCAGTTGAGGCTGGCCTTGAGCTCACTTTTGTAGCTCAGGCTGGTCTCGAACTCACACCGATCCTCGTGCCTCAGCTTCCCGAGTGCTGGGATTACAGGTGTGAGCCACCACGCCCCGCATATATATTAATATTCATAACACCATTATAATAGCTGAAATGTGGAAGCAGCCTGGATGTGCACCACTAGCTGAACGGATAAGCAAAAGGTATTGTATCCATGTGAGGAAGAGGAGGAGTGGTGCAACATGGGTGAGTCATGATGATCTGTGAATTAAACCAGTCATGGAAAGGTAAATACTGTATGATTCTCCTCATACAGGGTAGGCTGAATTTGGAAGAGACTGAAACCAGAATTGTGAATTGCCGGGAGGTAGGAGTCGAGATGGAAAGTTAGGGTTTTTATTTTATTTTATTTTAGGGAAGGGTCTATAGGGTGTTCAAGGACCCACTACTAGATTAGACTTGTAATGATCTGCCTGTTTATAGCCTCCCAAGAGCTGAGATTATAGGCGTATGCCACCATGCCCAGTCTCAAAGCTTTTAATGGGTATAGAGTTTTAGTTTTACAAGATGAAAGGAATTGCAGGACTAGATGGTGGTAGTGGTCGCACACCATTGTTATTTAATACCTCTGGAGCTGTAGGCCTAAAATGATGAAGTTGGGCTGGGGAGATGGCTCAGTGGTATAGGCACCTGCCTGGCAAGCTTAAGGGCCCGAGTTTGATCCCAGGCCTTGCAAAAAAAGAAAGAATAAAATGATGAAGATGTTGTTTGATGTTACATGTATTTTAATACAGTTTTTAAAAATGAGAGAGAGCGAGCTTACTTCCTTAAGAGCTGACTAGTTTATCTGCTTCTGATCTCCCTTTTGCACCAAAGCCCAAGGATCCCCACCATCTTTCTACTGCAAGGCCCTTTCTGGGGATTAGTGCTGGAACTCAGGCCTGTGACTCCCAGGAAGGATGAGAGTTCGGGCAGAGATGGTCCGCTTGAGGGCTGGTGCTCAAAGGACAAAGACTGAGGCCGGAAAGGGCTTACCTTAGCCACCACCCATCATTAACTCCCAGACCAGTCCAATCCATCTGCTCCTTAGTGTCTGTCCTCGTGTAGGTCTTATTATTATAGTTAAATCTTACACAACCAACTGGATGGCGAGCACTCCTGGGGACAGCATGGTCCATGAAAAGGGCAATAGATCAGGTGACAGAGGCTAAGCATGGACCTATAAAGTGTGATCTTGGTTCAGTCACTGATTTCAGAACCTCAGAATATCTTCTTGGTGCTTAGAAGCTAATTCAGGGCAGTCTTGGGGTTGTTGCATGAGATAAGCGAGGTGAAAAATCTTGGGAACACTAGAGATGACACTGGAGGAACAGTCCCCAGTGAACTTGAGTGATGACTGTTTTCACTGCTTATAAACAGTTAACTCTGCTCCATATTATTGGTAAAACCTTGCTGGTTGGGTAAAGGGTAATCTCCACCTCTCCTGCTAAAACCTGAAAAGTAGACTTTGTGCTGAACCCTAACATTGTACTGAGATGGCTTGAATAAAGTGACATACTTCCTTAACCAGTAAGATGTGTACATCTATTTTCTTAGGGAAGTGTTGATTATTATCATCATAGTAAACAGCCAGAAATGATTCAATTTAAAAAAAATAATAGGAAAATTTTGCTCATCTTTGATGATAGGATAATTTTGCCATAATCCCCACTGATAAATAGTGGTTTCTTTAAGACATGCTGGCTGGAGGTCATGGATCTGTACTCTTAAAGCCTACAATTGATTGTTTAGTAGGAAAATTGTATTCAAGTGAGGCACATCAGTATGCAAATCTAAAATGTGGCCATTTTCATCTAGATTGAATATTATTAAGTAGCCCAAGGGATAGGATGTAATTAAGATTTTTGAGCAGCTTATTTTTGTCGACTATGATGAGGATAACCCCAATATTTAAAATGGCTTACCAGTTTGAATAATGGGAAGTTGGATTAGTGTGCCAGTAGCTACACATTTTGGCTTTTAAGTGTAATAAAAAGAGTTTGACTTTTCTCCACGGGTCCAATCATTGATAAGGGCACAGATTTGAACCTGAAGCAAATAAGTATCTTCCGATTGTAGGAAAATCACATTTCCTTCTGAATGATGACAGATTTCCATCTCATTAACTATTCGTTTTTTCTGTTGCTTCTTGCATCGGTTTCAGAACAAAGACCAGAGTGGGGCAGAGTGAGGCCCTTGTTAGGGGTTTTTGCTTTTTGCCTAATTAAAACTAGTGGACTTAGCACAGCCTTTGGTGAAGCTCAGGTTGGAAGGGAGAACAACTCTTAGCTTGGATCCGTTTCAGAAAGTTTCCAGCGTCACTCCCCACGGACCTGCTAGAGGCAGATCTCTGGTAGCTTGTTTGTTCCAATGCAATTCCTCAGTCGCTGTCCTTTCTGGGCAAGACTCGATGCCCGTCTCTTCTGCCTTCCCCATGTCATTTTACAAGACAGATGAAGTTCTCCCTTCCTCCCAAGAGAAGTTAGGGAAGGGATCCATTGCAGAGCTGTACCACTTTAAGCAGATAGCAGCAGGGCTTGGTTGGTACCACGGCTCATTTCACCCATCCACATTTTCAGGTGTACCATATGTATTTAGTACATCATTTGATAATGCTAAAAAAATATTAAAGCAGTGTGAGACTAAAGGAGAAAGAAGATGAATGTTAGCATTCCCCTGGGGTTCATGGGTGAAGGAATTAACACAGCGTGGCACTCTACCCTAGCTGTGTTTGTTTCCATGGCAACAGCTACGTACATGTTTCAGACTATCTACAGTGACACAGTTGCAGAAATAGTAGCTTGCAGGTTTCTGATATCGCATCAGTGGACAGGCGGCACGCACTATATTAAGTAAGTGTAAAAGAATTTAAAATATAGCTCTGGATTCAGATGTGTATTAGCTCAGCTGAGCCATGTATCGAGGCTTGCGGCATTCCCCTTCTGCACCACAGCAAAACCTGGGCAAAGTTGAAAGTTGCAAGATTCCAGTCAAACAATTGCCCTTGCTTGGGTAAATATCTTCAAATGAAACAAATGTGAGTGAGTTGCAAAGGTAAGAGAATGGCCTTGGCGGATGACATGGTAAAGAAGGGTGTTAACAGTGAAGCTTAGTTTTTGAAGGTGGGTAGTGATGGGTAAGGAATGAAAGCTTAGGTTGAAAACAGCTGGGTCTTTAAGCAAATCTAACACGCAACAAAATCTTTAACAGCTGCTGAGTTTATGGCAACTAAGATCTTGGAATGTCTCATTGTAGAAATTGCTTTTCTAGAGAAGATGATCAGGTGAGAGACAGTGAGGCTGATTAGGTGTGCGGTTCAAGGGAAATTGGGGCTCCATTGTCTTTTCAGAATGCTTATGTAAATATCTCCCTTCTAGCCAGGATGACCCTGGCTTGTCTTTGACATTTGCTGCCCCCTTTTTAGTACCATTTGTGGGTGTCTGTGTTTATATTACGCTGCCACATTGTTGCCTGATATGACTTCTGCATTGGTTAGAGAGCAACCAAGCGAAGATGATAGACTTTGTAAATGTGTGACCGTCAACTTGATTGTACAGTAATTTAGGAGGAGTGTTCAAATGGGCATTTATGGATGTGCCAGATCCCCACTTTTGAATAGCAGCCTAGGTATTAGGTTAATGGATTTCAGTGTGCACATTCAGATTGCAGGAGCTTTCAAGTATGTTACAGTTAATTTATACTGAGTTTTTAATGTCAAAATATTTTTATTTATGTCCATTATTCAGCTTAAGCCCACATTTACTTTGTACTTCAGTTTTATTCATGTATTAGTGAAGAGAATGTAAAATGACATGGGAATTCAATTCATCTATTCATTTGAGGAATATTAGTTTTCTGGCCATGGGTAGACTTTGACAAAAGTGCCATATCGACTCTTTTGGTTTATAGGAGGCTATTTTGTAGATGCATAGAGAACAGTCTACAGAGAATGGTAGTAATTATTTGGCTGGATGTTAAGAGAACACCTTGAGGGGCTTTGAGTTGCTGAGCACCTGGGTACCTGGAGAGCTGAGACAAGTTTTGAATTAGATATCAGGGACTTAAACCCTGGCATGTCCACAGGGGCTCCCCCACCCCTCGAGTGGGTAGGTAGGAGGCACTTTTTTTTATGACCTTACATTGAAGTTAATTTTTTTTTTTTCTTGTTTTAGAAGTTTTGTTTGTTTATTTATTTTTATGGCTGGCTCAGCCCACCCTCAGGGCAGGGCTGGCATAGCACGTGGTGCCAGGGATTGAACCGCGGTCCCTGCAGCCACCTAAGCTTTCCTAAGCAGGTGCTTTAGACCACTGAGACATCCTGCTGGGCTCCTGAAGTTAATGTTGAAACCTCCCATAGGTACCCACATGTGGGTTGATCAGAGTGGCCCCAAAAGGTCAAGGGAGGTTTGTGTCTTCTGTGGGGAATTTTTCCTGGTGCCTTGTGACAAGGATACTTCTTTGTTGGTGAAGGCGCTCCTCTGTCCTCTCCCCACTCAGGTGGAGCCCGCAGGCCCCGGCCTATGTTTGGGACTGTTGGGAGAACAGATTGCAGACTCCTTTGTCTGTGCTCTGGCTTGCCTGGCATGGAGCCCCTGTGTCCTGGTGGGCCACATATCCTTGTGACAGCTGTGTGAGGCCACCTGTGCTGCCCACCAGGCAGAGGAAACAAATGCCATTGCTATGGGAGTTCACAGGACATTCTGCTATTGGATTTGAAGGGCTGTGGAGATCTTTGGTTTATTAACCTGGGACTGAGACTGGAAATCTAGGAAGTTTTCATTGAACACCTTAAGGGTGATGAGCTCAGCTTCTGTGTGTCTGGGAGCACTACAGCAGACCTTGCCAGCGCTCAATGTGTGTGTACTTTTTCTCCTCATGCAGAAGTATTTTCCAGCATAAAAACAAAGTATCCATCTGTGTCATGTTATTTTCACTCTTTCATAAGAATAGAAAAACACATAAATCTAAATGTAGTGCCCTAAGTTGAGTGAATCATTTGAACGTAAAAGCTGGCAGTATTTGTAGGAGTCCCAGTACATTCCATGCGAGGACCAGGAAATTTATTTAAAAAAAAAAAAAAAAAAAAAAAAAAAAAACTTGAGGGATTCCCAAATAGAGGTCACGTAGAATGAATAAGAGAAAAATGAAGGTGTAGGCTGACCTTATTGGCAGCCTTCAATCTCCCTGACTGGGAGGTCTTGAAGACTCCCAGCGCCCTCAGGCAAAGGCCGATCTGCTGGTTGGTGTCCAGGGCCTTCCATTATTAGCACTTGGACAGCCTTGCTTTACCCTGTCTCCCTTTCTCTGAGCATCCTGTGCTCAGCCCCAGGGTTCTCAGCACCATGTCCAGGCCTTACTTGGGATGCTCAGGGCCTGTGCTGTTGCTGTTGTCTCTGACCCCCTCACCCTCATCTTGGTTTCACAAAGCCCAGCTCTGATTTACTTACTCGCATGAAGCTCTCTGGATTCCCCGACATGTGCATCATGCTTCTCGGGGCAGTCACTGTGTTCTTCACACTGCATATCAGTTAGTTTCTCTACCTTCCTTTGAAGCATGTGTCTCCTTGCTCTAAGACGAGTTGCACATCCCCTTGATGAAGAGGTGAGTGTAGTAAAGACAAGGGCTATGACTTTCGTACTTCCGTAGGCTTAACTGTACCTAGATTAGTATCTCAAACTGTTTGAACTGAAGTCTTAAAACTTCGTGAAGATATGTATTGTTGGACAGTCTTCACGTGTTTATACTCTGTGCCAAAGGGAGCATCAGGTATGGAGATTTCTAAGGCTCGGTGCTGCCAGCATCTGGGACCTATTCAGCTTCTTTCAGAAGCTTCCAGACCTCCTGCTGTTTAGCATCAGCTAAGCACACTAGCCAGGTGAATGGATGATTATTTTCATTTTCATAGAATCCTAAGATTTCGGAGCTGAAAAGGACTTTAAGGAGCTAACCATCTCACATTACAGAAAAGAGCATTTTGAACCAGAGCTGTGAGATGATTTCTCCAAGGAGCAGAGTTGATTAGAGGCCCAAGCGTGTGGACCCATAGGAGGTCCTGTCTGCTGAGCCTTCTTACAGCTGACTTCAGGTTCCACTTGAGGTTATCACCAGTCAGTTCCTGCTTCCAGGTCCATGCTGGGATTGGCTCCAGTTTCATATGTAAACACCATCACCCAACAACAATGCCATTAACCAACACATTGCTAGAGGCTGATACTATTGGGTTAAAATTAAAAACAAAAGTAGACCAAGATAGGACCTCAGGGAAACTAGGAGCAAAGCTAGTCGGTTAGCCGTTGCCTCGCTGAAGCCATGGCAGCTGCTGAATTCACTCAAGTTCATACCCTTAAAAAGAGTGGAAAAAAGAAAGCCCATAGTTTCCAGTGTCTGGACACCATGTAGCCAAGCCAGCTGGGTGCAGCACTGTGGCCAAAAGATCTCTTTCGTTTCAGAAATCTGAGCTCCTGGCCTTGGCCAGAGAAGAGGCCTGTGGCCACGACTGTACCTGATGTGCCGTCCCCTTTCTTTCTGGGCTACCTCTGCCCAGGGTTGTGGTAGACGCAGCTCCTGTGTGAGGTCCAGGAGGATCTAAAGA
The DNA here is from genome assembly GCA_004027025.1 of Myocastor coypus. Classification (NCBI taxonomy): domain Eukaryota; kingdom Metazoa; phylum Chordata; class Mammalia; order Rodentia; family Myocastoridae; genus Myocastor; species Myocastor coypus. The sequence continues at coordinate 157,891 of PVJA010000059.1, read as the reverse complement.
AAGACTCAGCCTTCCAAGCTGACAGAAGATGCAAGCCACCTTAGGACAGGTTGTGTGCATGCGTGTGTAAAGACATGAGTTCTCAGGAGGACCTCTTGGTCTCTGTGTAAACATGTACTTCCCCTTGCCCAGAGTTAGCCTGCAAAGGGGATAAAGCAGAATTCAGGTTTCCAAGTTGGAAGCCTGATTAATCTCTCTGCCAGTTACATATGGAAATAAATTAGTAAATGGTCCATCTGGGACTAAACTACTGCAGAGATGATAAATTATTGCCGTCGTATGTGCCGGGTTTGCTGAAGACTGAGTCGTGCTCACCAGGAGTGGCTGGAAGATGACTGGATGCTCTATTGTGGTCCAAGGAGGAACATTTAAAGGCAAAAATATTCCAAGTAAAAAAATTTACCTTGAAATGTTTCTGGGGAGAATGGATTGGTTGGTGCCAAGTTTGTTCCTCAGAATTGCTGTATCTGCACATACTGAAAAGGAGGATCTCAAGGGCAAAGGAACATTTTAGTTTTATATTTTCAAAAGCCAGTGCAGTAACAAGTGTTAATTAGTACCCAGTGTCCCAATGAAAAGGCTAATTCTGTACATGTGTGCAGGCTTGTGGTTTTTAATTTTCATACACCTTATTTTCCATTTAATTTCAAGAAGGGTGGCGCAGGTCGAGGCCTGCTTTTTAAAAATTTTTTTAAAAATCTTTAATCAATTTATTTATTTGATACAGGATCTTGCTATGTCACTCAGACTCCTAGTAATCCTCTTGTCTCAGCTTCCCCAGTGCTGGGATTACAAGTGTGCACCACCACACCCGGTTTTGGGGTGGCAGTGTACACCCAGGGTTCCAGGGCCAGTATGGCATGTGCCACTGGGGATTGAGCCTGAGTCTTTGTGCTTGCCAGGCAGGTATGTAGACCACCAAGTGATCTCCCTAGCCTGAGGCCTGCTTTTCTTTTTGACATCTGGAAAACTGCAGTTCAGCAGCTCAGTGAGTTGCCCGTATTGCCTTGGATGGTTCCATGGCAGACCTCGGATGCCAAGCAGACACTGCCAGTTCTGAGTCCAGCTTCCTCTCAATCCAAGCCTTGGTGTGACATCAAACACATTTCCAGGGACCCATGGTCCATCTACCAACATTAGGAAATAAAACATTCTATTGACATCAATTTTGTAGAAGCAAAAGCCAAGCTTCTTGATCAAAAAAAGTACTTTTTCTCCACCCAGAGATGTTGGGTATTAGTTTAACTTTTTGAGGAGGACTAAGGCACATGACTGTCAGTGTATTTTATAAAGTTAAAACCAAGGTGGCCTCAGGCTTTTAGGTATGGAAAGGCTTTGGAGATTTTTTGTCCCTATATCAAATGACTTGAAGCTATTGTGACACCCAGAGTCTTGTGCCTACTTTAAAATTTTCTTTTGTGTTCTTTCTCCTGGGTAGACCTTTAGCTATGAATCTTTCAGGCAGCTGAGAATCTCCACTTTGGAAAATGCAGTGAGAAAAGTACAAAAAAAAAAAAAAAATAGAGTAGCTACAGCCCCTGGTGTAAGCTGGGGATAGGAGCTGTGTACCCAGGAAGAAGAGCCCAAGTCCCCAGGATTCTATGTCTGCATTCAGGAGTCACTTTGTGTCACCCAGCTCACCACCCTGTCTCCCGTGCATCGGCAGACCTGGTCACTTCGAGTCCTGTAGAGTCCTCATGCTTTGGCTGCCATAGCTCCCTGCCTGTCACAAGCCTGTCCCAATCTCAAGATCCATTACTATTACTATTGTCTCTATGAGATCATCTATTTTCACATTCCACTTGGCCACAAAGGAAAGTATCATCTGGGACCTCTAGCTGGTAGAAGGCACACAGGCTTGATGTTGAGTTGCTGGGTGTAAGTGCTGTCTTCCTCACTTCCCAGGGCAGGGATTCTTATCACCTTCCATCTTTAACTCTTCTTCCCAAGCCTTCGTTCAGAGCCTTTTCTTTTTCTTTTCTTTTTTTTTTTCAGAGCCTTTTCTTTAATTTGAGCTTAAACACAAAGTAGAGAAGGATTTTATTTTTTAACAATAGTATCAATGTCTTTGCCTGAGTGGATAAATGAACAGCCTGTGTCAAAATCGCTAGTAGGGCTTGTAAAAACACAGATCTCTGGGTTCCCATTCCATATACTCTGATTCAGTGTCCTGGGTCAGAGCCAAGAATTCGCTTTTCCTAACAAGCTCTCAGGCTGTGCGTATGTTCTTCAGGTACTGTACTTTGAGTACTGCAGACCCAATGAACTTATTTCCTGGCATTCTCACACATATAGTTGGGGCTTACAGGATAATGTCATAGCATATCATTGGCGCATACCTTTTGTTTTTTTTTTTTTTTTTCATTAGAGTTTACTTCTTGTCATCTTTGAAGCTTGGGCTAAAAAGTCAAAAATTATTGTGCCATTGAGTTCATGTACCAGACCTCCTATTTTGTAATATTACTGGTGAACTGTGATCCAATAACTCGAAGCCCCTTAATGAGCTAGTCCCTAGGATTAGAACCAGAGCAATTTCACTTTACAGTAGAAGAGAGAATCCCTGACTCTGCAGCCTGTCTACTTGGTCTACCCAGTGGATCAAGGCTGGCGCAGGGAGGACTGTTGGCCTTGGCTGCTCGTTAGCACGCTGATGTCTTCCCTTTATAGAGACAAGTGTTTCAGAAGCAGCTATAGTAAAATAAAATGATCTTACAAATGTCTCAGTAGCAGTTGCAGTAAAATCACATGGTCTCACAGTATCCATAGCTTGTATTTTCAGATATCTGTGTCCCCTTGTGCCCTGGGAGGCAGTTTTAAAAACACTCTATCCTGAAAGATTCAGTCCTTCAATAACTATCCAAGAAATAAAGAGGTACTGTTGCAATTGACTCTCACTGAAGTGTGTCATTTTCTAGGGGCAAGCTGGCAAGGGCATCTGCCATGGTGGCCCGGGCTCTCTGCTCCTCTCCTCTAATGGCCTGTTTCTTCTGCTCCTTCCCACCAGCCTCTGGAAGCATCGCTTTATGATGATGCAAGCGCCTTTGTCCATTCTGTGACGGAGGTGGAGCGATGCTGACCTCGGTTTCCTGGACCCATTCTGACTCAGGTAATCCTGCTGTGCCTCCCCTTACCCAGCCGGCCTCACCATACCTAGATTCTTAGATAGGACACACAAAATACTAAAGCCATATTTAAATGCAAATGACAAATTGATTGTTTCTCCACCCATTGGCATCATCCCTTTCTCCTACCAATCTTAATGATCAATTCATGCAGCTGATCAGACTGACAATGTGGTCAATCCAATTTAGACATTAAGATGATTGAAAACATTGAATCACATCTTTACTTAAAATTCCACTGTGTGTCTTGGATGCACAAAGCAACCAGAATCATGCTGGGGATTTTCCTACAGAATCTTGGACCTCTAAATTAGCTTCTTTCCCATAATGCCATATTTAATTGCATTATTCTTTCTAATGTTGTATCTTTTAGTTGTGTTCAATAAGTATTATTGAATATGTTTTGTGGTCTTGGGATAGATGGGGGTAAAAAAAAAAAAAAAAGAAATTAGACTGATGTCCATCCTCAGGGAGCTCGTCTTTGTCGTCTTGCCAAAGATTCACAGCTAGAACATGTTAGACTGCTGGGTCCAGCTGAGCGTCGGAATGGCCACGTTGGCCCTCACTTCAGGGAGCTGATGAATTTCTAGACTGAGACTGGGATAGGGGAGAATTCATAGACCGAGAAGGGCTGCAAGTGGCTTTGTTTCTACTGATCATGTTGCCAGGTAGAGCGCGGAGGGTGGTCACATGGCCACAGTGACAGTCTTGATGGGAAGGTGGGAATGAGCCCTCAGTGAGCCAGGTGGCAAGGCCCCGTCTGCCTGTGTTTGGAGGACCCTGATCTGATCTCTGGCCCCAGCCAGTCAGAGCCTCAGGGCCCAGGTCCCTGAAGGACAATGGAGCAGAGAACCCTGGGAATCCCCACCTGCCCTGTTACAAGGAGCCTTGGCTGGCAGTGTCTTTCTGGGGACCGTGGCTACTGTTGCCAGCTATGGCTTGGCTGCGGCCTTGCTGGTCTTTTCAGCCATTCTGGGCCCGTCCACACCCTATGCCTGCCTTTCTACCTCCTATTTACTCTTCTCCTGTCCAGCTGCCTGCACCCCTTCCCAGCACAGCCAGACACTTCTGGCTTGGGGATGGACCAGAGGCTGCGATGTCAGTGCCTGGGGCTCACAAGCTTCAGCGGGTAATTGGGAGGTTGAGCTGTGGGGTAGGAAGCTAACAATGTGAGTTTCTTTGGAAGCTGATGAGGAAGACGTCTCTAGTAAGGTTTGAGAGCCTGAATTTAGAAGAGTCTCAGCGCCAGAGCTGGGACCACAGTTGGGGGTAGGGAGCCAGGAGCTCGGATTAATTTGGGCGTGGTGCACCCAATCCTGCCCACACCTGGTTCTTTTTCATTGTTGCTTTCTATCCAGCTGGTTAAAGCAGCAGTGCCTAATGCAGGGTCTTAAAGGCCTTAGAGTTGCAAACCGAGTGGCTAGCTTCTCCAGCCAGGTGGTGCCCTGGCCACTCTGTCTCCCTGAGCATGCTGGGCTCAAGAGTGTATGTAAACTCTCGCTGACTGAGGAACTCTGTCCTTCTAGAATCACAGTCCCAGCGACCAGCTGAAGAAAACGGAAGGACTAAAGTGACGGTATTCATGTTCCCTTCCCACAGAAGTGATGGTGTACTGAGAGCTGTCCTATTTTATCTAAACCTTGGTCAGGGCTTAGCGAACCACATTGGCTCTACTCACATAAGGTAGTCCACTGCCTGTTGGTACATGACAGGCAGGCTGAGAAGGATTCTACCAATTCTAGATGGTTGGAAAATTTTAAAAGAAGATTTTAACATTTTAGACCTCATGAGAATTTGGTGGAATTCAAATTTCAATGTCTCTAAATAAAGTTTTATTGGGACATAGCTGTGTTTATTGATTTCTGAGTTATCAATGGCAGCTTGTATACTACAGTGACAGAGTTCAATAGATATGAGGCAAAGCATAAATTATCCATCATCTGGCCTCATACAGAAGTTTGCTGACCACAGGTCTAGGTAAACGTGTAACCTAAACAATTGCAAAATTTGAGTTGTAGTACTTTTTCCTCATTAAAGACGTAGGTTAGAAGGATGAGTAGGATTTGAATAGGACAGGAGTAAGGGATAGATTTTTTAGACTGAGATAGTGAATTGATCACATTCTAGCTCTTTTTTCCATTTTTCTCTTTAATCTTCAATTAAATCAAGCTAAATTGTTGAGGCTGTTATATATCAAGAATTTAGATACAGTATTTCTCCTAAAAATAGCTTTCTGGGGAGCGTGGATTATCCTAAATGTTGAAATAAATCAACACTAAATTAAAAATGAACCTTGAATTTTGGAGCTGTTTTCTTTTTTTCTTGGTGCCAATATGAGCTGTTTTATTTCAAATCAAATAGATACTTGGTTTTCAATCCAGTAAACATGAAGTCTTACCATGAGTAAGCCACAACACTTGATATTGGCCATGTGTTTCTCCCAGGGTACGAGGATTTTATGATCCTGTGGAATGAAAACTGTAGTGAAAGTTGGAGATATGTATGGGTTCTAACCTTACTAACTGGCCGAGCCAGGGATGTCTGTAGGGATTTACTTGGTGGAAAGTAAATCCAAGATCTGAGGGCCTAGGTACAGCAAAATAAATACATGATTAGTTTCCTCTGGAGTTAAGGAAATAATGAAATATGGTTGTTTTAAGTGATACAGATTTGAGTTCAGCTAAGCAAGTTTGAATCTGGCCAGATTGACTACCGTTGGCTAGATAGATTATAATGAGTGCCTACGAGCCGTGCTTCTTTAGGTCTTTCTCTTTTCCTGTGCCTTAGACCTTGTGAAATTTCAATGACGTTGAGAATAGCTTAAAGCAAGACGCTCATTGCATAAACAAGTCACTTGGGCAACCTTGCTAAAAGACAGATTCTGCTTCAGTAGGTCTGACTTGGGGCCCAGGATTGCGCATTGCTGACCAATTCCTGGGTCATGGCTCTCTAGCCAGGTGTGATAACATACGCTGTTGGTTCTGAACAGCATTTAGCTAGGGCATAAACTGCTGTGGTTCCAAAGTGTGGTGAGCGGGCCAGCAGCATTACCTGAAAACTATGGCTGGAGAATGTGTGCTCTAGTTTTACTAACTGGCTAAAAAGTACATCCCAAGGCTCAGAGACTTAACTGAGCAGTTGGGTTGGGTGGCTTCCTGGTTGGTGCGGCATATGACAGGAGACTTGAGACCTCGAACCTAAATGTTCTAGAGTGGAGAGGATTTGCTGCTTCAACATGCACAGTGCACTGGCTGGAATGAGGAAGGTGGCCGTATCTCTCTTCTGGAAGTACAGGTGGCTGTCTGGGTCTCTCTGCCCTGTGATACTGGGTCGCTGTGGAAAAGCCCGTGCTTCTTCTGTTGCCTTTGTTTGCTCCTTGTGAAAGGATAATTAATCCATACCTACACTTTTCTCGAGTAAGATGTCTGAAGATGCCTCAGAAGGTATGGTAAGAGCCAGGTGTTGCAATGCATACCTGTAATCCCATCACTCTGGGAGGCTGCACAGGGAAAGTACAAATTTGAGCCCAGCCTTGGTGACTTGGTATCATGTCTCAAAATGAAAAAGGGCTGGGAATGTGGCTCAGTATGAAGGTCTTAGATTTAATCCCCAGCACTGCCCCTTCCTCTCAAAAAAAAAAAAAATAAATAAAAAAAAAATAAAAAAAAATAAAGAGAAGCAGAAAGCTTTGCATTGCTGACACTCAGTCCAGCTAGTGAGTGGCTTTGATTTGGACCCAGGCCCCTACAACTCTGTGCTTTCCTGTATTCTACAGGGTTCCCTGCTCATCCTTCCAAGGGTTGCCTCCCAGATTTCACAGTACTACGTCTCTGACACTGGCCTGGGGTCTGTTCTGAAGCCACATATGGCTAGAAGGGGGGGCTTCTGTGTGGTAGGTGTGGCTCCTCGTGACACCAGTGAGAAGATGAAGTGTTCGGTGCCCGTGTAATTCTCCAGAGCCGCAGAATAGCAGGACAAGGGCAGACTTCTCCTTCTGCCCCTTCCCACCACTCCCCACCTTGCCATTGACAAATGCAGCCTGTGTTAAAGCTGGACCCTGCACTTTATATTCAAGGGGGAAATGTTATTTTAAGATCTTGGGCAGAGTAAGACTCCTGCCGTTGAACACTTTCCGGGTGCTATCCTATTCATCTAGTCACCACCCCAACCCAAAGTTCAGTGGCTGGTTTATAAATCTGTTTTCTTTTTACCTAAAGCCCAGTCACCACCAAAGACTCACTAGCTTGGAGAATAATAGCAAACAAAACGTCATCTGCTTCAAAGACTGTGGATTGTCATTTCCCTGGTTCCCTGCCCTCCTAATCGGTCTTCAGACACAAGCCCATGAAATCAGAGGCAGCACTTGCTGAAAAATGAGACCAATGCGAAAGTTGTCTAGTTCATGCCTCGCTTCAAGAAACCCCTGCAAAATGACACACATGGTGTCTAAATGTACAAAGAAAACTAAAGGAATTCCATTATGAAAGAAAAATTAGATGGAAATTTCTAATTCTCTCTCATAAACAATATAGGAATAACTTTAAAATATTCTGCTTTAAGCATGCATTTAATTTGTGCTCTGGGAACCAAATAATGTTGCCAAGATAAAACATTCTAATAATGATTTATGTAAATTTATTTGTACAAAGTAATGGTGTAGTTGCCTATAGCAAATTGCTTGGAATATGAAATGACATTTATGAGATCTCTTCTCCCCGCTCCTTCTGAATGAATACAATGGAGAAAATGAGAGACTGTGACAAGGGATAAAAAAGACCCTTGTTCCAGATGGAGTCTGAGGCCTCCAGAGGCAGAGGTAGCTGGATGGTGATCTGGAGTCAGCAGTCAACAAACTCTGTTCAGTGAGGTTTCCTCAGTGGGAGAGTACTTGGTTCTTAGAATGTGCAAAGATATTGGTTCGATTCCTAGTACCACCTCCCTCCACCCCACAAAAAAATGACAGACAGACAGATGGTTTTCTGTGATGTTCTCATCACACGAGTCATCCTTAAGGACAAGAGAGTTTTACGAGGCTGGACCTCTCTCCATGTTAATGATGATAAACTGCTCAGACACCAAACCTTGTTTGCAATAGCCTGTTCCAAATTCCTGGCTCTTATAGCCCCCTTACAACATGAGGTGCTGATGGGTAATTGAAACTGGATAATTAATCTCAATCCTTCATTGATTATTTCGGAAGAAAGTGATGTCTGAGTCATACGGGAGGGCCACAGGTTACACAACACAACCCAAGACTCCAGAGAACTGATTCATAGACCTTCAGGGAATTTTCCTATTAACTGCCTGTTAGCACTCGTGGTGGTGGCTCTCGGTGTTTCCCTCACACGTGTCACCAGGAGAGTTTCTGGGTGTGCACCTTAACCTCATAAGGACTGCTGTAATTTTTCGTGCCCTGTGCTGTTTGAGAATGGTGTGACATTAACCTCTTTATCTCAGAAGGCATTTAATTTTTTAACAAAGTATTTTTATTCTTCACTTGGTTGCCATGCAATTTTTATGAGGTAGATGAGCATTTGTATTCTACCTAGCAGGAAACTGAGGGCACAGAAGTCACAGAGCAAGACACTGGCACAGTAGGGCACAGGGTTGGCCCCCTTGTCACCCTGAACTCTGTCACACAGAGCATTTGTGATTCTGGAGAGCTTGCTTTATTTGAAACAACTCCCAGTGTGGGCTCATCCTAAGCTGCATTGGAATTATACTCTCTGCTCTGAGAGAAGAACTGGGTTTAAGTAAGAGGCTGACCTTGGGTGGGGAACCCAGGCACTCCTGATGGAGCTGCCCAAGTGAAAGCCATACTGACTTGGAAGGAGAAGGCCGTCCTGGGTTTTCACCTGTGTGGCTAACACTGAAAAGCTGTCACCTCTAGCAGGGCTGGCTTTTGTGACGTGATCCAAGATTCCCAAGTTGAGCCAGTAAATCCCAGAGGAGACCACCAGGGACTGTGAAGTCTCAGTCCTTCCACTACCTATGTACAAGACGTTGGGCATCATTTCTGAACTTCCACTTTCCTGTATATAAAGTGGGAATAATGACACTTTAGAGGGAAGATGAGAGAACGAGAGGGTTCTGGTTGTTTTGTTTTGTTTTGTTTTTGCAGTGCTGGGGTAGAGCTCAGGGTCCTCAGTGGAGAATAAACAGTATCTAGAATGGCTCTTAACATTACTCTTGCAGTTACTATTACCTGAGAATGTATGGTCTGGGTGGATAATTGTTAAGTGAAATTAAAGGATGGCTTTCATTTAAATGAGACTTCATTGAGAAGATGTCCAAATTGGTTGGTTGTGTGTACCCAAAGATAACAAGGTGAATATGAGAATTCATTCACTTGTTCATTCCACAAACAGCCCTCAGTGTTCAAGGCCCTTTGTGAGCTGATTGCAAGGATTGAAGAGGCCAGAGAGCCTGTTCTTGTGGGATAAGGGATAAGGGAGTTTGATTGTTTTATGTCTGCCTCAGAATTCTGTCCTGCCATTGTTCTCTGAAGCATTATCACAATTACCATACAGAAATGGAGTAGACGCCTGTGCACACAGAGCAAGTGGGTGCTGTCAGACATTTCCAGGCCCATGGTCTTCATCTTCCAGGAACTCAGAAGTGAGGCTGCTCTAGATCTTTCATTGCTATACACTGACACTGGGTCCCTTACAGCAGCGGTTCTCAACCTGTGGGTCGCCACCCCGGCGGGGGTTGAATGACTAAAACACAGGGGTTGCCTAAAGCCATCAGAAATCATAACTGTAGCAAAATTACAGTTTTGAAGTAGCCACCAAAATTATTTTTTGGTTTTGGGTCACTGCAACATGAGGAACTGTATTGTGGGGTCATGGCATTAGAAAGGTTGAGAACCACTGCCTTAGAGAATCGTCCTGGCTTGTAGGAGACAACGTGGCCATGGCTGCTTCTGGCCATGCAGCAAGGCGTGCCCGTCCTTCCTAGAAGTGTGCTGGGCTGTTGGCATCAGGTCTCCAGGCTGATGACAATGTGAAAGCCTCCTTTTGGTAGGGTCCATTTCCATTAGACGCATATATGCCACCCTCCTGTCCAGGGTTGGAATGAATCTTACCTAGAATGTGCTGGTTTGTTTGGTGGGAGGCCTTGTTTCTGTTTGTTGGGATGACTCTGTAACACTTTTGAAAAGATGTTTCATAGAAATTCTCTGAAGGAAGATAACCAGGTTCTCTTTCTTGAGAAAAGAATGAAGTAGTTAGATTGGGGATCCATTGAGCTGGGGATGTACCTCCGGGATAGAGCACTTGCCTCACCTGTGTGAGGCCCCCAAAATACAAATAAGAAATCCAGTAGGGTTTGTTTCAGAGGTTCCAGAAATTCCCCCAGGAATTTCTAATGGGAAAGACAGTGGAATTTCAAGGCTCCTTGCTTCAGCTGATGGTCTAATGAACGGACATGAAATATGCCCTGATAAGTGTTCAAAAATGACCCATTCCCTACTGTAAGGTAAGAAAAATAAACTAAAGGTAGTGAGATCAGTATCCCTACCTGGCAAAAGGAAAACTCAGCAGTGTACACTTAACTCTCCCTAAAGCTACAGTCACATCCACGTGTTGGTGTTTTGGTCTGTGATGGGACCACGTATGTCATAGATGTACAGAACTGGGGCCTGGCAAGATGGCTCAGTGGTCTAAAGTGCCTGCTTGGGGAAGCTTGGGTGGCTTCAGGGACCGCGGTTCGATCCCCGGCACCACTTGTTGTGCCAGCCCTGCCCTCAGGGCAGGCTGAGCTGGCCATAAAAATGAGTGAATAAACAAAGGTTCTGAAACAAGAAAAAAAAAAAAAAAATGTACAGAACTGAAAACCTCCTATCACTTAGTGTTTTTTACCATACCTTTGTTGGGTACAAATGCACATAGTGTTTACCAGTGTGTCACCACTGCCTGGGGTGTTCTGCAGGGTCACACAACATGCACATCTGTAGGCCAGGAGCAGGCTACACCACAGAGCCTAGGTGTGTGTATGATGCCCACAGATGGGCAAACCACCTCATAAATATGTGCCTGTCGTTGAACAAGGCATGAATCATATTTCTGCCATCTTATTGGTATGCCCAGTCAAAAGGTAGCCCCTGGGGCCGTCTGACCTCGTCTTGGTGCTGGGATCACCTTCTTCTCTAGCCTCTTTCCTGGCTCCTGATACTCTGTACTAGAGGTCTGAAGCCTGTGATTTATCCTTCTTGTTAAAATGATTGGCCAGCATGAGAGACATATCAGGAATGCAGGCTTTCTGCCTGACTTGAGGAGGGGGAGAATTATTTGCAAAGGCGAGGAAGTGTCTGTTCGTAGCCCTCTGTGTTAGGACTCCATTGTCATGTGTTTGTCTCCTGAGTGACGTGTGCCCACCCAACCACTGGCAAAGGCAGAGGGCACCCATGCATCCCAATTGCCACACGTAACTCAACATTGCATTAACTGACTGCAATGTTCCCCTGCCTGTTCCCCTCAGAGGCGTGCAAGTATGTGTTGTGTTGATTTTACTCACTCTGGGATGTGCCTATGAACTATCCGCTGAATCCTGGAGTATCAACTTGGGAGAAGTCACCTGGGCCCAAAGTCAGCATGCTCAGGGCTCAGAGTGCCATTGGCATGGTCCAGGTGAGAATATAGAGGTTTAGGAGGACAGACAGGGTGAGATTAGAGGATTAGCTGGAGGTCACAACAGAGGCATCTTCCAGGTATACTGAAGAGGAGGAGCTGTTTAGAAGTTGACACCTCTTGCAAAAGAGTGGTTTTGAATATGTCACGAAAGAGGAAAGAGGCTTAGGGTTTGTTTTTTTAGACAAGAGTCTCACTATGTAGCCCAAGCTGGCTTTAAATTCATGATGATCCTCCTGCCTCAGCCTCTCAACACACCCAGCTCTGAGAGAGGCCTTGGAGAGGGCAATCACCCCAAAGCCCAGTTCAATGGACAGGGTCTCACTATGAAGTTCAGGCTGGCCTTGAGCTCACTTTTGTAGCCCTGGCTGGTCTCAAACTCACACTGATCCTCCTGCCTCAGGCTCCCGAGTGCTGGGATTACAGGCATGAGCCACCACCGCCCGGCTTCAATGGCCTTTGAATGGTTGGACCTACTACAAAATGTGTGTGTCTGAGATGCTCTGTGTAAGCCTGTTAGCCAGCTTTAGTCATCCTGGAAGCAAGGGACCTTCACTGCCTTTGACTCCGCCCTCCCCTGACTATGAAAGTATGTGATTACTTCATAGTGGGGAAGAGTTTTTCAAGTGAACAAAAAGACATCCGTCATAGGAGCTACCAAATGGCCTGAATTACTCACTGATTTATAGAGTTATGTCAGTGTTTCCCTGCAATGAGTTTGAACTGATAGATAGCCATGCCATTTACTGGACTGTCTTGGGCTTTTGGCAAATGGGTAGAGAATTGGGCAGTACTAAATTCTGTGGAAGAACTGTGATTCTTGAGTGTCCAAGCTAGAAGCTTCCAAAGTAACTGAGAAAATAGAGGCCCGGCAGGATGGCTCAGTGGTCTAAAGCGCCTGCTTAGGAAAGCTTGGGTGGCTGCAGGGACCATGGTTTGATCCCTGGCACCACATGCTGTGCCAGCCCTGCCCTCAGGGCAGGCTGAGCCAGCCATAAAAAAATAAATAAATAAACAAACAAAGTAACTGAGAAGATAGTATATTTATTGGGCATGGCGTTTACTTGTATCACAGGCAGCTAGGTATGTAATGACTTCATGCAGTGACGGCTTAGTATTATTATAGCATATAAATTCATTCTCCACATGAATATAACTGAAATGTTAAACTTAGTTATAATGACTTATTGTTTTAAATACATATAAATCCATGTGAGTATGTACATGGAAATATATATGACTATACATACTTATGTGTATGTACAAGTAAACTATATCATTGGATTTGGGGGACATCATAGAATTTCATACCCTTATGATAAGGTTATATCTAAATTGCCACCACTAGAACTGATTCTACTTTTGTATTATTCTTACTCCATTTCTTTCTTGGCTCTTCTACCTGGGACAACAGTGTAGCCTCTGGATGTCTGTGTGCTTAACTGAACAAAAATGTCAACAAGCTGCTATTTATTTTATTAAACAGCTTGAGCAGAGATGTGTGGTTTGATTGCTGGAAATTGTTAGCTTATCACTGAACTGCCCCGATGATTCTTATTATTCAATTTGTATTGCTTACGATAATAATTATTACTGCAGAAAAGAGCGCAGTGCTTTTATTTGTACAGTTCTTTCATTAATAATTTAATTGACTATTATATCCAAGTGGTTCTACGACATGTACATTAAGGTTCTTAGAGACCAGCTCTGGGCACCTTGGGAAATGGAAATGTAGGTGGAAACTGTAAGGCTCAGAGCCAGGTCCTTTGGCCCTTTCATCCAATGGGTTGTTTTACACCTTCCCTCATCATATTTATTTCTGAGCATTTTATTGATTCACCACTATTGATTCTGATCTGATAATTTTAGCACTGTCAGAAAATAGACCATGATGGCATAGTTATTTTGGTGGCTAAAATAAATAGGTTGGTCCTGATTTATAAGTAAAGAAGTAATAATGGTTAAAACAATAAATCTGACCTGAAGTGATAGAATCAGTAGATTTGTGTAAACAGCCCCTGTGTCCACAGGGTGTAATCTGTAGAAATGATGAAGAGTCTGTTGGTCACAGCTTAGCTGATGCTCCTAGACTGCATCAAGTGTGTCAGACACATTTGTTTGAATGTATCTTGGTATGGGGAAAACTTACTTTGTGGATTATTTTTCACTGTAGGGGAGTACGGGCATAGGTTTTGGCCAGTGCTCATACTTTATATACATATCAAATTGATGACTTGAAATATGTCTTTTGAGGCATGGGATAATGGGATTGAACTTGAGTGGGGGGGTGTCAACTCACAGTCATGTTTCAAGCTGCACTGTGCAAGTGTGGATTAAACAGGGTGAATGGGACAAGGCTTAGCCCCCCCCATCCCACTCTTGCTGCTTTTGCCACCTTCTGCTGCCTTGAACTGTTGCCCCATGCTGTGCCATCCTGCTTTGGAGTCCAGCTGAGTATGGACTGAAACCTCCACAAACTTCGAGCTAAAGAAAGTTTTCCTTTCTTAATTTTGGTCATTGGATATTCTGTCTCAGCAATGTGAGACAAGTGACTAAGATACAGGGAAAATAAATAAAATAAAAAGAATAAAAGGATTCCCACTGACCAAGCCAGCCTGACTTTTGGGAGCATGGGCATATCTGTCGGTCAGAAGTGTCACAGAGAAATCCTTCCACATCAGAGATTGAAATTTATGAAAATGATGGCTTTCCCTTGTCCTGGTGGCCAGGCTTTTGGAGCAAGTTTTAATCACTGACTTTTGCACCTGTCATTGTGTCATTGTGTTTACTGGTCCCAAGAAAGGAATTGGAGGACGTAAGCCCTCAGAGAGGGCTTATGGCATTATATAGCTCTGGTTCTTCCTAATTTAGCTTTTAGGAAGGAGATTGGCTCTTTATAGTTAAAAAAAAAATCCCCACATCTTTAAAAACTAGCTGAATACCTCGTACTGTGCATTCTATGGCTACACTACCTATTTTAATGGAATTGACAGTTAATTATGGATTTGGAAGAAGGCTACTTCCTGGTGGCCAAGTTGTATGTGCCTCTCAGGCTTGGTCAGGCCATGAGTAACAGACAATTCCCAAGACTCAGTGGCACAAAATACTGATGCTTTAATTCTCACTTACTCTACCTATGTGTTGAGGATTGGCTGGGGACGTTTTCCTGTGTCATTTTTGTTCTTGTGGATGAACCCTCACCACCACTGAAGGCTGTGGGGCACTGTGTGCCGGTTCCTCAAGTTGCCCAGTTGCGACAGGCCACTTCCATTCACATTGTTTTGTTTAGAACTGGTCACACGTCTTTACCTAACTTCAGGTAGTTGGGGTAGGGCAATACATCTGGGTACTCACAGGAGGCAGCTCTTGTTTATAATTAGTCCAGTGCTACAGATAGGGGTCTAGAAACCAAGCTCAACTGAAGCAAATGAGCAGAACAGATGAGGAAATTTCTGCCGTCCTGAGGAAAATGGACTAATCTCTTCAAGAAGAGGCATTTCATCTCTTTAGTTCTCCTAAGGACTAAACCAAAAAAGGTAGCTCGGGGCTTCAGCCTGCCCTAGTGTCCACCTCCATACAAATAAGCCACCACAACAAACATTCAGTGTGCGTGTCATGTGTGCATGACATCCTGTGGAGGGCCCTCGCTGCCCCTTCCTGGCCAGCCAGATGGTCACTTCTGAGCTCTGCCAAGTCACAGATTCTGGAATCTGGTTCATCATTTCCCCTTCTGAGTATTCAGTGTGTGTGTGTGTGTGTGTGTGTGTGTGTGTGTGTGTGTGTGTGTGGACTGTTCTAGGGTTTTAGTTCATTTTTTATATCTTCCTTGTTTGTTTTAGGGGCAAACCCTGGTTGGTTAGGGGAATGTGTCTCTGTGGACGATTGGGGAAGATCCCGTGTATCCGTGAAGATCAAGAAAGCTTCTAATTTCCTTGCCTCAGTTCTTCTAAGTGTGAGTGTGAGTGTGAGTGTGTGTGTGCACGTATGCACGTGTACATGCATATTTTGCTGGAAGGGGAACCCAGGGACTCCCCCTAGGCAGGTGCTCTACCACTGAACTGCACCCCAGCCTCTGCTGTCCCCATGGTGTGTGCTCTGATGTGAGTCTCTACCGGGCTGCTCCAGGGCACTTGCTGAAAGTCTTCCTGATTGGAACAGAATGCTTGGGTCTGGGCTTGGGCTGTTGGCCTAACAAGTTCCGCCAGGACCTTCGTTATATCCTGCAAGGCCGAAAAGGAATTTTTGCCTGCACAAGAGGGCCTTACTTAGCTGACAGATTCAGCCATTTGGAAAATAGCCAGGAATAGGAACAAAAAATATCTCAGGACAAAAGAGTTGTTTCCAAATCCATGTACTGAGCTGAAGTTGATCCTGCTGGTTTTGTGTTCTTATTGCAGCCACAGTCCTAATTAACCAGTTCCTCTTCTTTCTGCTTTCTCCCTCTCCTTTCCTTCCCTCCCTGCTTTCTGTCCTCTCTCTCTCTTTTTTTTCTTTTGTAAGAGATTCAACCCAAGGCCTCACACATGCAACCACTGGAATAGACCCCAGCCTTAATGCTATATTCTGGTCCCTATTTATACATAAGAAAACTTAAGGACAATGAGGTTACATAATTTACTTAAAGTCACAAGTCATGAGTGGTACAACAGGTTCCTGTGATTCCAGACCCAGTGGGACAGTTAGAGTGCATCTTGGTGGCAGTGAGATAAGGGAAAAAGGTTGGACCACGTTCAGCGCTGTCCTTTTACAAAGCAGTGGAGAAATGCACAGTGTCTACAGCATGCTTTCCTTCAAATTATCTGGTTTTGCACTTAGTTCTCATATATAGTGAGTGACAGTTGGCTGAGGAACCCCACTTATGAGTATTGTGGGGTTCCCTCCTGATGCTGCTAAGTGAATGAAGAGTGGCTGGACACTTTGTCTAGCTGGTGTAATAGTCGATGTTTATGAAATACTTTTCCACACAATCAGTGTCACGATGATTGATTTGGTACTGGGATGCTGGCATGGCAGGCAGAGGCCTTGGGAGCATCTCCAGCCAGGGGCAGGCCTGGCACGACTGAGGCTACTGAGGCTTCGCAGAGGGGTGTTCTTGCAGCGGCAGCCAGTTTGCTGACGTTCACCAGAGATCCTCCAATTGTGCTGCAGTCCACAGCTTACAGTGCACCATGATGTGCACAGTAGCCGTCCTGCAAGCCAAGCAAGGCAGGCACAGCTGTGACCCGACTGGGGTGCTTTCCCCCTGACCCTCAAATTGCCATGCTGAAGATGGGGTGTATAAGAGCAGCTTAGGTTGTGTTGAGGCAAGAATGTGCTTCTCTTGGGAGTTGGAGGTGACGGGGCTGCCCAGAGGGAAATTGAAACAGACATTTCCCCTCCTTTTAGAAGCCTTTGGGGGCCAGCCAAATAGCTCAGCAGATTAAAACACCTGCAAGCAGGTGCAGGAGCCAAGGTTTGATCCCCACGCAGTCAGTGCCAGCCCTGCCCCCAGAGCAGGCTGAGACAACCATTGAAACTGGGTGTGGTGGCGCATGCCTATAATCCCAGCCCTTGGGAGGCCAAAAACAGGAGGATCACTGTGAGTCTGATCTGTGTTGTGAGACCCTGTAGACCCTGTCCTAAATACAAAAAAATAAAAAAAGAAAGAAATTTGTCCTGTAGCTTTCACATCGAGCTAAAATCTCAAGCTCTGTTTATTTGACTATTTATTCATTAATTTATTTATATTGAGCTAGGACCTTACAACAAGCATGTACCACTATGCCCGGCCAGGTAGAGAAAACCCTAAGACGTGTGTGACCTAGTAGCAGGCCACTAGGGGTACACCCTAAGAGTGATATTGGGACCCAACTTTTTCCAGTCTTTCTTTGCTTTGCTTTGCTCCCATGAGTTAATATCTTCCTCTGCCACTATACTTCCTTCTTTCTTTCTGTATTTAGTACAGGGTCTATAGGGTCTATAGGGTCTCACTACACAGATGCGGCTCATAGTGATTGTCCTATTTTTCAGCCTCCCAGGCACTGAGATCACAGGCGCACACCACCACGCCCAGTCTCAAATCTCTATCTCAGTGCGCCCGGGAGGTGGGGCCGGCACCACAAGCTGGAGATCAAACCTTGGCCACTGCACTCTGCCTAAGCAGGCTCTTTAGTCTGCTGAGCTATCAGGCTGGCCCTGCCATCTTGAGCTATCTCACCACAAGCCCCAAAGCCACAGGATCAATTAACCATGTACTAAAACCTCCTAAACCCTGGACGTGCTGTGCCAGCCCCCAAAGCCATAGCACCCTGTCCTAGAAACCAGGCCTTTAACATACGTACCCAGGGGAGAGGTAGCTTTTCATATGCAAGCTATGGTGCATATACTAACTTACTTATACCTGTATTTTACAGATTGAAAGATCGGAAGTACAGTGAAGTTACAGAGCCTGCTCAATATCATGATGCAGTTAGGAGATGGCATGGCGTATGTTCTTGTGTTGCGTTAGTGTAATGTTACTAATATATAAATTTCAAGTCATATATGTATTTGTATGTGATTATTGTTAAGGGAAAAAATACATATGAAAGGAGGAACTAGGGATTCCAGACAGGATGGAAAGAAATTTTTATTTCATTGTATACCTACTTTTGCCCTTATGTTTATCTTTTGTTTGTTTTTCCAAAAAGAAGTGTTTACACAAGGCTATTCTGGTTTGGTGGCAAGCTATTAGATTTTCTTTTAGCTGGGGGTGGTGGCACACTCCCGTAATCCCAGCTCTTGGAAGGCCGAAGCAGAAGAATCCCCTTGAGTTTTAGGCTAGCCTGGGCTATGTAATGTACCCTATGAGAGAAAGTAATAATAATAATAATAATAATAATAATAATAATAATAATAATAATAGTCTATTTTAGGTAAGCATAAAACTTCTTTTCATTTTTCTGCATTTATACGTTATCAAGTAGACACATGTGTTTCGAAGTGGAAAAAGTTAGGCCTCTCCATGTTAGCAGTGTTCCGATTATACTGAGCTGGTTCCCAGCTGCATTCCTTACATGACTGCAATGAAAGCATGCTCCTTGCCCACGGGGCACGTAGACACAACACAGGCGGCAGCGGGTGTACCTTCCCGCCTGGCACGGGCACCGCGCTGGCCCCCCGCCCCCCTGCTGCTGCTGATGTCTCCCAGGCCAGCCCTTGCTTTCGTCTATGGCACAGAGTTGTGTCTGCGTCCAGGGTGATGATGATCTCCACCAGGAGAAGGGGCGTAGGAGACGCAGTGGCCAGAGCTTGGGCATCCCGCAGGCTCCACCACAGCGGCAGGACTCTGAGTTCATGTTTACGACCTCTAGGCAATGGTGTGCACGAACAACCAAACCAGCACCTATTTGTGTCAGGCGCTTGCTGGGATTTAGAGAGCATCTGAGTTCATGTGTTGGAAACCTAGTCCTTAGTGTGGCAATGTTGGGAGGTGATCCTGTGCCAACTGATTAGGTTCTTAGGGGCACTTCCCCTCGGAGGAATTAGTTCTTATGGGACTCTGCGTTGTTCTTGAGAGCAGGGTGGCATGAAATAGCAAACATGGCCTGTGCCCACTCTGACTTCCTGCTTCCTTCTCATTCATGCCCCCACCATGATACCATCCACCATGAGATGATGCAGTCAGGGGAACTCTTGCCAGAGCTAATTAGTATTAGTTTATGCCTTTAAACTTCTAGAACTGTGAGCTAAACAGACCTGTTTTCTTCATAAAGTACCCAGTGTCTAGTGTTTCATTACAGTAGTAGGAAGCAGACTAAAACGCACTGGGATGATCTGTTATGTACAGGCACTGTGTTTCCGTATTTCTCCCCATGCAACAGATGAAGATCTGGATACTTTTTATACTTTAAGGTTTCTAGCAATGACAACACTATGTCCCCACATTATTGTGTCACAGAGGATGATGATGTCTGGGAGAATAATGCAACTGAGAAAGTCCCCAAAGGCAAAATAATCAAGCAAACAAACAAACCCTGAAAGCAATGGTCAAGAATGTTGATCAGGTGCTCTGATCCCTGTGATTTTCTATCCCACATTAAAGGGTTTGTCTTGATGAGAAGAGGCTGTGTCCTTTTTTTTTTTTTTTAATGTATTTAGTACAGGGTCTACAGCAGCGGTTCTTAACCTGTGGGTCACAACCCCGGCGGGGGTCAAACGACCAAAACACAGGGACTGCCTAAAGTCGTAGGAAATCATAACTGTAGCAAGATTACAGTTTTGAAGTAGCCACCAAAATTATTTTTTGGTTTGGGGTCACTGCAACATGGGGAACTGTATTGTGGGGTCATGGCATTAGAAAGGTTGAGAACCACTGATCTGCAGGATCACACTACGTGGATCAGACTCAGTGATTCTCCAGTTTTCAGCCTCCCAAGCAGTGAGATTGCAGGTGCTTGCCACCATGCCCGTCTCTCTCTCTCTCTTTTTCTTTTTTTTTTTTTCAGGACCGAGGTTGAAACTTATGACCTTGCACTTTCCAGTCAGACATTTGTGCCACGAAACTGTCTCCCCAGTCCCTATGCCCAGTCTCAATCAATGTCTCCACACATCCGGTGGCCAGGGCTGGCACAGGATGTAGGGGGTTGAATCCCAGCCACTGTGTCTGCCTAAGCAGGTACGTTTGTCTGCCAAGCTATCTGGCCAGCCCAAGGGGCTATGTCTTGCTGTCCCTCATGGCTGTCTGCTCATGCCTACTATGCTGGAACTGCACCTGTGGGCTATGTCCTTCATGAGTCTGTGGTCTCCTTGTGGGCAAATCCTGCATTTCTCTAATCCAGAACTGGCCCTTAATTTGGACTCCAAGGACATTTCCAGCATGGGTACAGTTAGGGCTTGTGTGCAGTACAGCCGGGCTCACCCCCCACCCTACCCCACGCCGGTGCTGGGCAGCAACTGGTTGAGAGACAAGAAAGAGGAAAAGTAAACAGGGCTTCATTTTAGCTTTGCAAGCTTGTATTTGGCAGAAAAACAGTGGCTCCCAGGAGACCTGGGGGTTTGGGTTACTCACTTCTCAGTTTGCTTTAAGCAGATTAACTCCTAGGCCTTCTTCAACTAAATTGTGATTTAGGAGGGGGCAGATACTAATGGGAAAGGAAGGAAAATAGTGGAAGCAGCAAAGCAGAGGACCTCGGAAGGAAGGAAGTCGCTGGAGGCTGAACACTAGCAGGTCCCTGCAGGGTGGCCCTGCATCATCAGCTTGCTCCCTGCCCCCTTCCCACATGCCCCATTCTGTTCACACTGTGACTCATTTGAGGGGCAGCTGGTGGGAAGTTGTGTGTGTGTGTGTGTGTGTGTGTGTGTGTGTGTGTGTGTGTGTGCATAATTTAATATATGAAACTAATAAGATGGAAAAGGGAGTAACCTCAATATTCTATCCAAAGAATTAGCTTGTGAAAAAAAAAGAACATTGTCCATTGCCATGTGGGAGGCTGAGGCAGGCAGATTGTAAATTGGAGCCCAGCCTGGGCAACTTAGGGACTTACTGACACCCTGTCTCAAAATTTTATTTTATTTTATTTTTTTAAATTAAAATTTTTTTTTCTTGTTTCAGAACTTTTGTTTGTTTGTTTGTTTGTTTGTTTATTTTTATGGCCGGCTCAGCCTGCCCTGAGGGCAGAGCTGGTGCAGCATGTGGTGCCAGGGATCGAACCATGGTCCCTGCAGCTGCCTACGTTTTCCTGAGCAGGCGCTTTAGACCACAGAGCCATCCTACTGGGCCCTCAAAATTTTAAAAATATATGTTGAAAAGGGACTGGTGCTATAGTTCAGTACATAGGTTCTGGGTTCAGTCCTAGTATTACAAACAGAAACAACATTCACTTAAACCTGAAAGCTGGAACAAATGTTCATTTTAATTTTACATTGCTAGTAAATGCTATGTTGTGCTGCTTTTGCTGCATCCAAACAGCTCAGAGTTGAGATGAAAGGGAAAAATTTCTGAAGTATCTTCTCCTGCTGTCAGTGGCAGCAATAAACCTTCATCTAATGAAAAGAATGTAGTTTTGGTATCGGGCATGGTAGATAACTCAGGTGGGAGGTGTTAGATCGCACTCTGCACTTTATAGTGCTCGAAGTCGAGATGTGCAGGGAGCTCCCCTGTTCGCGACACCTCCTTTTCCTTTGTGCCCACATTCCCACTCTGCTGATGAGTCTGGAGGACACTGTGACCTGCTCCGTGTGTGCTACTCCAGGCCCCGTGGGTGAGGAGACCAACACCGTAGCTGTGGATGGTAGTACATAGCTCGATTGCCAGGACAGCGCCAACATCTTGTGTCCCCTGGACAGTGATGTCATATTATGGACCTCAGTGGCAGAGACACTTCTAGAATAATGGTGTTTAGTTTTGTTTTTTGACACAGACTCTCTCTGCTCTGGGACAACCAAAGAGGCTATGGAAATAAATTGAACTCTGTGTGCATAGTTAAAAGGTCCTGTAAAACAGGTGAGAGCAGGTCTCTTCAAAACTGCTCTGCCTGGGGTCCGGTGGAATGGCTCAGTGGTCTAAAGCACCTGCTTGGGAAAGCTTGGGCGGCTTCAGGGACTGTGGTTTGATCCCCGGCACCACATGCGGTGCCAGCTCTGCCCTCGGGACTGGCTGAGCCGGCCATAAAAATGAGTGAATAAACAAACAAAGGTTCTGAAACAAGAAAAACATAAATAAATAAATTTTAAAAATTCTAAAAAAAAAAAAAGCACTGCTCTGCCTTACAGGCTTCTGGAGGCAGAGCTGGGGGACTGTGAATCTTTTGTTTCAAGCCTGTGCTCCTAGAATTTCTTCATAAAGTGCTAGATATCTACTCCAGTTGTACTGGCTCAGTTAGGTGGGGAACAAGGTGGAAAAGAAATTATGAAGGACTTGGCCCTTCTTGAGGTGGCTTTTGACTGAATTAGCACAGATTTTTTTTTTAACATTCAGCCGGATGCATTTGTGTTGGATGACTTTACCCACAGCAGGGTTCCCCAGAGGAAGGGGAGGAGGAGTCTGACTTCCATCTGTGTGATCAGAGAGCTCACTGAATGGCCCTTGCCACAATGAAAGTGATCTCCCCCAAGGCGGACTGCAGGTTCCTCCTTAAAGTCAACTTTTTGATCAATTTTAAACAATCTTCTAGACTTTCTTCAAGTCAGCAAGAATTCAGGGCTTCCTACTGTATAATCAGGAAACTGTTATTAATGCAAAAGTTGACCTTTGCAAATCTTACTTCACCACCCAGAAAGCTAGTTATGGAGAGTGGAAGCTCATGCCTCTCCTCTGCTGTGCATAATTCCTTCACCACCATGACCCCGCATGCGTGCGCCCTGTTCCCAGTAGGTCAGCAGTCTCCTAAGAATGCAGATGTCCTTGTAGACCCTTAGATGTGGGACATCCTTTCTCTTCTTCCTTTATTTACCCACTGGTCAAGTCCTCCCTATCTCTAGTGTTTATGGAGAGACCTGCCTGACTGCACCCACCCTGGAGCTGTTGTCTTCTCAGTCACCTACTCCAGATATTATATTATATGTTTCAAATAATTTTCCAGAATCATAGCTCATGTGCTGTATTTGGCGAAGAACCTCCTAAATCATGGTGTTTTACGTTAGAAGAGATTCGAGAGTACTTTCATCTCAGCATTAGTGTTTAGATTTAGTTTTTGCTTCTTCATTAGTTCGTTAATGTATTCATTATTCATTCAGAAGTATCCCTTACATGGAATATGGCTCACGTAATACCAGATGAAATCTTTCGATTCAGAGACAACCGAAAGGAGACTGAGCCACATACTATAAGCACATACACAGGCAAGACCCTTTCTTGTTGGGGAAGGAGTTTGAGCTGACTTGTGAGTCAGCGTTAACTGAGAGAAGGCCCAAGCTTCTCTCTTAGTAGGGGAGAGGTAAGCAGTTATGATTCTCTGGGGTGGGCCAGAGTCTCACAGGGTTCCACTGGCCAGGGCAGTGATTCTAAAAGATGTACAAGTCCTGGATCATTGAGTAGTCATGGCCAGCTCGTCTTAGAGGCTGCTGAATTTTTGTCCAGCTGACCCTGCCATCCTGTGCAAAACCATCCCTGTCCTGTGGATCTTGGCCTTGGGATAAGCTTGCTAGAAAAGCACAAGGATAGCAGCAAGGAAAAGAGAGAAGAGAAAGAAAAAAAAATACACACGAGTGCTAGTGGGCAACCAAAGGGTCCACATGCGAAATATAATCTGGTCCGCCAAAGATTAAGATGACAAAAGGGACATAAATATGAAGACAGAGATGCCAAGCATCTTTATTCCATCCTAGCCACCTACCAGACTTCTGCAGGCTCAGTGTTTTAACCGAAAGTGGCTTTCAGGTCCCTGAGAAGTATCCTAGGCAACTGTGATCAAAATCCACATATCAGAGGTGCTATCCGCGGCAGAGCTAGTGGGAAGCTAATAACCCATTGTCTGGGGATGTGACCTCCAACATTACTGGTCTTCCACTCTGCTAGGAGCAAGTGAAGCTCAAGGGTTTATTTAGATTATTTCCTCAGTAATAATAACTTCATTTTTTACAAGCATTCTATTTTTGTGATTTTATCATGGTCTCATGGTGGGTTTATTGACAAAGCATAAGGGTAAAGAAGTGGCACATCATATGCTACAAAGGGTAAAGGCCTACTGTGCCCAGAGGTCTGTTTTATTGTCCAGCCTTTTGTTCCACCATGGTAGTGCCTGGCTGTCTCGCATCCGTGTGGATCCTGGTACTGGAGATACAAGCGGCTTGTCTCGTGTCATCTATATCCCAATGGGCAAAGGCAGACAATAGACAGGAGATTTGTGATTCTGATCCACATACTAAAGAAAACAGATACGTTCCAGAGAAGACATCCAGTGCTGGTGGTCTGGAAGATAGATATCTCAAAGCAGGGGGATGTCAGCTAAGACCTGAAGAAGGAGGAGAGTAGGAAAGAAAGGGTGGGTGGGAGCCACCCTTCCTTGGAAGTAGCTCCCTGTAGGGTTGTACGGAGAAGAGGCCGAGGCTCCCTTACCTCAGGCTGCTTCTTTGGCACTGATTATATTTTGCCTTGCTTGCTTCATCATTTTGTTTTGAAATTGTAACTTGGATCTAGAGCTTGCGAAATAATTATAAGAGAGGACCCCGGTACCCTTCCTCCATCCTCCTCCAAGACAGTGTTTAGCTGACTGTAGCCCTTTAACAAAGCCGTGAGCCTAACTTTGGACAAAACCAGTAAGTAGACTGCAGGCCTATTCAGGACACCATCAAGGTTTGTGGGAACGCATTGCTGGTGTAAGAGTGTGACTGGTCTGTTGTCCACGTGTATACTTTGTCCCTTTTAAACTTTATCTGCTCATTGCTTGAGGAACACCTGACTTATTCAACAGTTGAATATCTACTATGTGGTAATTTTATTTTGCAGACTAAACACACAGCATGGATAATAATGATAGAGGCAGGGGGAGTTGAGGGAGACAGACACCAGCCAAGCCAGCTGACTAGGATACATATGCATGTATGACAGCCAGGACCACCAGGGTGGTCAGAGTGACCCTGGTGGTAGCGTCTGGAAGTGAGGAAAGATGGACTACTCTGGTAATGCTGCAGTAAGAGAAGAATGAAGTCATCCAGGATGGGTAGTGGACCTATAAGGGCCTAAGGTCCCAGGAGGAGAAGGTTGGGGTTCGAACTCTCTGAACAGATCCCTTCATGCTCAGCCAGATATGAGTGTGCAGAATAACTGGTTGAGTGATAACTGTACTTAATTCATTTTTTCATGTCCCATCTTTTTGAGCAATAGAGACACTGCCTACTATGTATAAATCTGACCTGGGAGTGACTCCTTGGTGCATCTTGACTGTCTTCCTCCTCCCAAGCAGGGGGAGAATACCAAGAAGTGTGAATACTGAGACTTCTCACCACACGCTCTAACAAACCAATGTTTTGCTGCAGTGCCTGTGTTTGCATATCATTGGCATTTGTTAGACACAAAAAGCTAGGTGTGGGTTGCTATTTAGATGTTGCCTTCAAATTTTCTGAAGAGAGCAGGGCTCCTATTGGCTACTTGATCCCATACAGATTCAGCAGCAACCATCCACCAAAAGAGGAATGTTCGCTTTTAATCGAAGTCCTTAGTATTCGGCTCTGACCTTTTGTGAATGTCATCTCAGGGCAGTATCCTGTTAGACACACCTGCAAAGCTTCCCTGAATGCCCCGGAAAAAGGTGTAACTAAGATGTCCCTGTCTTTTAGAACAAAATGCAAGAAAAAAAAAAGCTCTCCTCGCCTTCTCCTGTGGAGAGGTAGCCTGGCTTTCTAAAGGATGGCGAAGGGTGGAGTCGAGATGTGTGTATCACACAGATAGACTGGCAGGGTGGATAAGCAAGTAGCCAGTTCCCAGAATGCTAGGGCAGATGTGGCTGCCAGGACCATATCTGAGGTTTCCTTAGCAATTGTCAGGCAGTGTGCTTTGTCTCCTCCTGCTTTTGGGGTGACCATTGTGGGACACACTGTCACTCCATACAAAGCTGTGTGTCTCGCAGTCCTCTTTGAGCTGTTCATCTGGCCATGGACATGGATGGTGATGAAGCAGCTCTCTGAAAGGGACTTGCACTGAGGAAGCGGTAATCTGCTAGCAAAGTGTTCTGGTTTTCTGATGCACACTATGGACCTGGCTTCTAAATCCAATGAGCACCTGTGAGACAGACAGGAGGGGCAGTGAACAGTGTCTTTGGGAGTGAGGTGGCAACTTCCTTCCTGGGCCGCCCCTTCCCTATTGTGTTGGATGAACAGGAAGTGAGTGTCTTTAGTAGAAGCACCTGCTCTCCATGGTGGCTGCCACACAGGGCTGTGTAGTGTCATTTGGGCTTGGCCTCTAGCCTGCCACGCATTCTAGACCAAGTCCTTTCCACTTTGTGGTCCTCATTTTCCCCATCTGTAAAGCAAGGACCACAGGCTAGAGAATCCTCAGACTCTTTCGCAGCTGGTGTGCGCACACAGATGGTTTGGTTGAAGATCTAAATTCAATGTCATTCAAATAAAACGTTCTAGTTCTGGTCGCAAGGTAGCATGGCCTGTAGAATTCTTCTTTCTGAAGGTTTCCAACCTGTGACTGCTCCAAAGTAGGAACAGTGTCATCATTGTATGGTTATTTTGAGTCATATACATTCATTTAACACGGCTCCATTTATTTTTTAAAGGACACTTCCGGTACAGCTCTGTTGGGCATGCTCTTCAGGGAGCAAATGATGGTTTGTGATTCTGAGATGAAGGTGGTGAGAGTCCCTCCAAGTAGCAGCATACCAGTTTAGCTTTCTCCTGGGAGTGAGGGAAGGCAGCAGTGGCTGGGAGTTCCTTTTCCTAGGCTGTTTGAAAGGCTTGCAAACAAATTTGTTTCCTTTTGTCCTTTCCACTCTGCAAATATCGGCTTTGACTCTTGGCTGGGACCAGAGCTGGATGGAGTGTGGCTAATTTTTATTTAAGGACTTTCTCTGCTCTAGGGCCAGATCAGGCATAACTTGTTGCTTCAGTTCTTAGTCCTTGCCTGGGATGTGGTGGGGAAAGGGTCCAGAGTGCTCTGTGGGCTGAGGCTACAGGGAACTAGGAAGGCTTCACACCTAGGATAGAGTACCTGGCAGAGCTGGAAGGACGGCTGGGTAGCCATTTGTTTTCAGGCTTGCCAAGACTGCCTTTGAAACTTTTGTTCTGTTGACAGAAGAATGAATAGCCAAGACTCTAGTTGAGGACAGAAGAAAAGGGTCACTGTCCTGTAAACAGCAATGCAAGACACGGCAGCATAGAGGCAGTGGGCATGCACAGTTTACCTGCATGCTAAATTTGGGGGGATCAGTGTGCAGATCCTAGGAAAAGAAAGTCAAGGCAGCCTAGAAAATGCTGCTCTGACTGTGTCACTAGTGTATTTTAAACATGGGAATAAGGTGTGGGGGGCTGTGGCTTACAGCTCAGAGACAGAGACAGAGACAGAGAGGAGGAAGAGGAAGGAAAGGGGAGAGAAAGGAAGGGAAGGGAAGGGGGAAGGAGGAAGAGACGAAGTCAGAAAGACAGGAAAAGCCACTGCCAGGACAAAGAGAAATGATTCTGATGACAAGAGACAGAAAACGACAGCTCTTTCTTAAAGGAATTGAAGGGCCTGAGTTTTGGGAGCAACAGGAATCACACCCCCCTCTTTCCTCTGACGCTTGACCATACTGTCTTCCTCCTTCCAAATGTCATCATCACTTTGACATCAAGAGTAATGTTCAGATGGTGGAAATGTCCTGACGTAGCTCTGTGGCCTTCTATAAAGCTACCCATGCCTACTCATTATTTCTCAAATGATTTTATGGTTAATAAAAAAATGGAAAAGTGTGGAAAAAAGCTTCGGCTCTTAATAATGCTGGTATAGATTTAGTCCCATTTCCCAAGAACCTGCCAGGAAGCTGCAGCCTCTACCTGCTGCCTCTTTCCCATCAATTGCTCCAGCACTTCCCAAAGCCCTGGAAGAGGGCCACTGATGTGTGGGTTTTGTTTGTTTGGTACCAGGGATTGAACTCAGGACCTTGCACTTGCCAGGCAGGTGCTTATACCATGAGCTATCTCTCCAGCCCTGGATTTATAGTTAATCAGCTCTGACTGCCTTCTGGCCGTGCATTCTTGCATTCACACCTTTCCTGTTTGTGTTCACTTTGCTGGGTCCACTGTGGAGGTGCCAAAGAGAATAAAGGAGACCTGGACTCTGGTTTCTGAAGTGCACGCAGGCATCGATGACCTGTCAGGGCTGGGGCTACCCATGGCAATGAGTAGACTCCAGGGCCCACAGAGTAAGTGGAAAGCCCTGAACCTGCGGGGCCTGGAGC
Source organism: Myocastor coypus (assembly GCA_004027025.1). NCBI lineage: Eukaryota > Metazoa > Chordata > Mammalia > Rodentia > Myocastoridae > Myocastor > Myocastor coypus. The sequence continues at coordinate 129,301 of PVJA010000059.1, read as the reverse complement.
CTCTTTTGTGGTTAAGAGTTAATCAGACATGATACTATAGACATTTGGATCCTGTAAAGAAGTTTAATTATTTATTGGTAATTAAAGGGAGTTTGTTAGTGTTAAAGGGAAAGTATGATTAATGGCAGAATATCCAAAATGCAATTTTAAGGTTTTAAGACTCGGTCTTCTGGAGGGTCAAGAACCTAAGTTTGCAGACCAAAAATTAGACAGAAAGAAGGGCTACAAGGTTAGTTAGTAGCCCTAGCCCTTCAAGGTCAGTGAGGACTCAGGACATAAGAGAACCTGTATTGTAACATCCTATAACTCAGTGGCGTCCCAAATTTTCTGTTCAGGGAGATTATGGGGCCACAGAAGAAAGGGATTGATGATGTATATTGTGCCTAAGGAAAATCACCTAGAGAGAAAGCATTCTCTCAGGCTTTCACAGAGAGCAAAGTGGTCAAGCCTCGGCTATGACTCATCCAGACAAAAGTTCTACAAAACGCTATACATGGTTTCAAGATAAATCCTGAGGGGATTTGACTGACCTTGTCAGATATAAAAATTACATGTTTTGTTATATAGGTCTTGCTTTAACTTGGACTTAAGCACCCAGCAGAAAAGTTTAACCATGAGGCATAAAAAGTAAAGGCAGATTAGTACACTGAGCTGTAAAAGGCTCAAGTCAACCGCTTCCAACAATGCCAGTTCTACCAAAAACCTACTACTGTTATGGAATATTGCTCTATGTATACAGCTACTTTCTCTTACTTCAATGAGAAGAAATATTTGTACCAATACTGTTTAGAAAAGTTATCATGTCTGGATCTTGTGCTCTGAACAACTACTACAAAGACAACAGTATGCATTGTATCAATTATTGTGGCTGTCCTAATGTGTTTTGAAACTGTCTCAATGTTCTTATTAAAAGTAATAAAAAAAAAAATAATGGGAATGGAAGTGAGAATGTCATTCTTCGAAGGAAGTATTCCAGGACTCAAGGAATAACATGAGGTCTATAAGGAGAAGAAGCACCAAACATTTGTTTGTAAACATATTCCAGTATTCACTGTTAACTCTGGTAATTGTGTTTGATTGAATATTGTAAAACAGAAACACAATAATTTAATGACTTCTTGTGTGGTATGCTTCTTGTGTTTTATTTTGATTTAGCCCTCTAATATCTGTTTACATGATTTTCCCTAGTTACATGGTTTCTGTTTCTGATTTTTGGTTAACGTTTCAGAAACGTTTTATCTCTCCTGTTTTTCACTGTAAAGTATAAGGAAAATTTACTCGTGTAGTGTAATAAACAGTACCAGATTTGGGGAAAAAAAATCTCAGGCTTCCTGGACACAGTGGTGCATACCTGTAATTTTAGCACTCTGGGAGGCTGAGGCAGGAGGATTGCAAGTTCGAGTCCAGCCTGGGCAACATAGTGCCTCAGTAAGACCTTGTCTGTCAGTTCGTCAATGGGCTGAGGATGTAGCTCAGTGCTAAGGCCCTGTGTTCAATATCCAGTAGCCCCACCTCAAAAAAAAAAAAAAAAAAAATACTGCTTTGTTTTTGTTACTGTTTTTATGTATTTGGTAGAGGGTCTCGCTACATAGCCTCCTCAGCACTGTGATCACAGGTGGGTACCACCCTACCAGCCCAGGCTTGGCCCTGGGGGGTGGGCTGGCACAGCAAAATATAGTGCTTAAGATTTTCTTTATTAAGATCTATATGTATTGCATTTAAAAACAAACAAGAAAACACTGCACAAGCTGGGCTGCCTCCCCACGTCCTGGTGGCCAGGCCACCCACCTTCGCAGCTGCAGCACTGGGAAGCTAATCCAGCAGAGAGATGGCCCATGCGCACATCACCCCGGGACGGAGCTTCCTGCAGACCGATTCTCTGGAGATACTTTTAATACCTGCCTCCTCTGCCTGTGAGAGGCCTGACCTTTTTTTCCCAGCAGTCATAACCCAAACCATGTCCCTGAGGGACAAACTTGCAGCTTTACCAACTAGAGCCTCTGAGGGGCTGGTGCCTCCCCCTGCAGATCCCTTCCATTTGTGGCCCCGGGTGGATGCGGTGCTAACTTGGGGCAGTGCGTGGGGTTGGGGGTCACCAGGTCCTTTCTCCATGGTTTCCTTCCACTTGGCACTGCCCCTGTCCTCTAGTATTTAAATGCAGGCCAGTTGAGTTCCTCGGGCCTGGTCAAGGAGGGCTACGGTCCCATGTGAGCTGCCATCTTCAGTCCCCGCCCTTTTCATTGATGAGAAGACTGAGACTCTGAGGAAATCTCCCCAGAGTTTCACTGCTCGGCTGCCACCCTGTGTTGTGTCCTTTACGCTGGCCACTCCTCAAGTGCACAGTATCTTTGCTGTCAGGGTATTTGAAGAATTTGGATTCTGAGCCAATTATCCAATGGAATTCTTGGAATTAGGTACACAGCCTGAAGCACTATGGTCTAGAAGGTATGGCAAGCACAGACCAGGCCTTTCCCAGGATCAACTGAGGTCCAAGAATTACCCGGGGCCAGGAATGGGCTCCGACATAGCTGAAGGATGTGAAAAGGAAGGAGCTCATCCCTCCTGTCTTAGTTACTTTTTACTCGTTGCTGGGGCAAATACCCAACATTCAAAATGAAGGAAGGAAAGGTTTATTTAGCTCACAGTTACTGGAGGTTTCAGTACATATTCTGCTGGCCCAAGGCTGAGTGGAACAGGGCAGAGAGCATCCAGTTCATGGAGGTAGCATAGCAACAAAATGGTGACAGAAGCAGCCAACCAATCAGGGCAGCAGAGCAACAGTGCTAGTCTGTCTCTGTTTCTCTTTAAATTACATCAGGCTCTCTGCCTTAGCCTATCTGCCTCAGGCCAAACCTATAATTCCCAGCAGTACTCAGACCATAATCTCATCAGTACTAAAACACATAATCCCAGTGCCTCATGAGTCAAGTCTCAATCTATAGAAGTCCCTGCCCAATGAGTCCCCATTGCATGAGGCTTGGGGGGGAGAGCGGGGGGGAACAACTAGACATAAACCGTAACACCTCCCCACATTACCAGTTATTATGTATTCTTAAGAAATAGTAACACAATAATCCCAGCAAATGTATAAGCGATTATGATGCAAGGTTCGATTCCCTGTGGATGTGCCAAGCATGGACCTTTTGTGCATAATATCAATATAGATAATTTTTGCAGAAAACCAGACTTAGATCTGTAGTTGTGGGATGTGCTTCTCTCTGAGCTTCTCACCATCAGCCCTCGGCCCGCCGTGTTTTTTAAGATGCTGAGTTTCTATTCTGTGAATGAACCAGGCAGGAGTTAGCAGACTAATCCCTTTTTTAGGGATGAGGAGTTCATTTCCAGTTTTCTGCAGTTGCGAACAATGCAAAGTAACAATAAGATGGAAAACCAGCCCAAGGAGCTCCGACAGCAGCTGTTTTGAAGCTGGCTGCTCCCAGCTCAAGGCTCTGGCCAATTCACTGTTGGATGCAGGTTCTCTTCCTCATGTGCGGAGGCCCGGAGCCATGTTCTTTTTTGTGGTCTCAGAATCAAACCCAGGAGTGCTCTGTTGCTTAGCTACACTTTCAGCCCCTTTTATTTTATTTTTATTTATTTGGTATAGGATCTCCCTACACAGCTCAGACCCAGCAGCGATCCTCCTGCCTCAGTCTCCCCAGCACTGGGATTATAGGTGTATTCATCATGCCTGGTTTGTGTGGCTGGACCAGCTTGCCTGGGGTTCTGAGGCCAGCACGACACACAGTTCCGGGTATTGAACCCCAGCCCTTGCGCTTGCCAGGCTGCACTTAGACTACTGAGCTGGTCACCTTCAGCCCTTTCAAAACTATATTTTGAGACAAGGTCTTGCTAAATTGCTAGGCTGGCCTGGAGCTTGTCAACATCCTGCCTCAGCCTCCCTAGTAGCTGAGATTACAGGTGTCACCTTTTTCGTCACAGCCCCCTTTTTTATGTGTCCTGATGTGGAGGAAAGAAGAAGAAGAGAAAGAGGAAGTGGATTGAGTGAACAGAGAAGCTGGATTCTAAGGCCCCCTGTCTTACTTTTTTATTTTTATTTTTTATTTTAGGGAAGGGTCTACAGGGTGTTCAGGGTCTCACTACTAGATTGGACTCATAGTGATCTGCCTGTTTACAGCCTCCCAAGAACTGGGGTTGCAGGTATGCACTACCATGCCCAGTCTCCATTGCGGTCACTGGTGCACCCCAGAGGAGGGGCTAGCAGGCAGGGCCGGGGATCGAATCCTTACCCCTTTCATCTGCTGAGCTATATCTCTGGGCCTAACTTGAAGATGCATCTTAAATTGTCTGACTGTAAGCTGAGTGCCTGCCTGGGTGCGAGTGTAAGCCTGCTCCTGCCCCGTCCACACCAGTTCTGCTACTGCACAGGCCAGTGACGCTTTGCCCAGTCTGGTCTGTGCTCCCTAGCTGCAGGGACATGGAAGTGAACTCCTCCAGGAAGATGTTCTGCTGAGGTCCACTCTGGCACAAGTCGAGCCAAGGTGGATAAATTACCTTATCTGAACAATTGCTGTTAGAAGATGCCCCTTGTCTCTGAACCAAACTGAGAAGCAGCAAGATTGTTGCTAAGGAAGATGGCAATGGGGTCCCTGTTGTTGAAGCCCTGGACCCAGTCTTTCTGCTTGCCTCCCCTCATGCCTCCCTTAGGTCACCCCAACAGCGCACCCTTGCAGCATGGGGCACAGAGATACAGAAATGCCTGTGTTTCCTCTAACCTGGTCTATGGATGACTCTGGCATCAGTCATGTACACACTAGTATAAGTATAAAATGGTGCTTTTTACATTCTAGGAAATAAGGAGTGGTGGCTGGGCTTCACATGGGGTGTTTATGTTAGGGCCCTGAGCCCAGGGCCTGCCCCAGGCTAGGCGAGTGTTCTGTGGCTGAACCCCACTACTGCTTTAGGTGAGACTTTTTAAGCTTCAAGTCTGGTTCCCTCTGCAGTAACCACAGGGTGTGGTTGTCTACATGTGAGGTGGAAACACGGAGCTGAGATGCTGGAACAAGGTGGGGGTGGAATCAGTGTGATCCTCTGGAATTGGAGTCATTCTAGGAATTCCAGAGTCCCCAGTGCTAGGGCGACAACTTTCAGAGATTGATTGATTGATTGATTGATTGATTGATTGATTGATTTTGCAGGGCTAGGATTCGAACTCATGACCTTGCTACTTGCCAGGCAGGCACTTATGCCACGGAGCTTTCTCCCCAGCTCCAAAGCATGTAATACATTTATAATCCAGGTGTGGTGGTGCATGCCTGAAACTTTAGCACTCAGGAGGCTGAGGCAGGAGAGTTCTGTGAGTTCGAGACCTGTCTGGGCTATATAGTAATTCAAGGCCACTACGTAGTGAGCCAGTTCCCAAAAACCCTGAAACAATGTGTACACAGTGGCAGCCTTCAACACTGTCCATGTGGGTAGTGAGTGGAAACAGAGATAAGAAAGTGAATCTGAAGTGAGAGGCCAGGCAGGCTAGGGTGATGAAGATTTCACTTGCAGGTCTGTCACCCTGAAGCTACAGCGATTCTGCAGAATGAGTGCAGGGCCTTGGCAGCTGCCCATTTATCCAGGCTGGTTCCCAGGCTGACATCTGCAAGGTGACACATTACTGACAGGTAACACGGAGCGCTGAAAACACATCAATCCAAAAGCCGCCCTGGGACAGCCTGGTTAAATGATAACACCGTCTGCACGCTCTAGCCCCAGAATTGTTGACTGAGGGACACTGCACCCGTGGCCAGTGGGAATGACATTTCCTGACAGTCAGGCAGGATATTTGGAGCACTGTATTACCTGACCATGTTCCCCCACATGCTGGGAGCTTGTCAGTGTAGGTACCATCCGGGGCTGGGTTGATGGTACAGAACTGACTAGATTCTGCGCCCATATCCGTGTCTTCACAGCAAAATCAGAGGCTGCCAGAGAATGAGCCCCCTGTTTTTCATGTACTGGGATGAATGTAAGATACTGGCTTTTGGACCATTAAATTTCAAATGTTCAGTCAACACTAGATTTTCTGTCAGCCTTTGTCTCTCTTTCTCTGTCTTTCTGTCTCTTTCTCTGGCAGTATTTGGGATCAATCCATCCTAAGAGTTCTTTGCCAATGAACTGTATACCCAGACCTTTTGTAACATTTCTTATTTTGAGATAGCATCTTGCTAAGTTGTCCAAGCAGGCCTAGAACTTGTGATCCTCCTGCCTCAGCCTCCCAAATAGCTAGGACTACAGATGTGTGTCACTGTATTCAGTGACACTGATTTTCTTTCCTCTTCCTGCTCTTCCTTTTCTCCCTCATCCTCTTCCTCCTCCTTCTTCTCCTGGCCTTTGCTGGCTAGTCTAAGATTTCTATTTGCAGGGGGACTTTGATGGGTTGGCCCAAGTTCCTGACAAGCTTAACAGAAAAATCTTGGAAATTATTTCTGTCTGATGCACAGGGTGCAAAGTTTTAAGAAGAGAAAGTGGAGAATATTCTTTTCTGAGCTGGAAAGGACTTCTGAAGAAAACCTGTGTCTCCTTTCACTGCCACTGAAGACCCTAGGGTCTCTCAGCTTGTCCAAGGGCTCAGAGCTCTAAGTGGACTTCTGCCAGGTTGGACCAGGTTCTGGGGGTGGTTGTTCTGCAAAGGACAGAGGCCAGAACGACAGGAAAGAGTGACTGGGTCAGAGCTGAGTCCACCAGGGAACTGCAGTGGGTGGTAGCGGAGGCCAGCAGCAGTCTCAGTGCAGTGGCTCCTTTGCAGCCAGTAGCTAGCTCTGGGATGCCAGAGTGCAGGGTGTCAGGAGCTGCCCTGCCTGGGTCCAGCCTGACTACTTCTGGAGAGCAGAACAGGAGTCAGCACCAGGAGAATCTATCTGCCTGGGGAGTACCATCAGAGCCTAGGAGCAAGGGGCATAGCCAGTGTGGCTGGTGTCACAGGGGTGTCCTACCTGGTCTTCCTCCTGTGTTCCACAGGTATCATCCCTACCCCCCACAGTCTAGCCCCTACAAGTTGTGTTGCTTTAATCTGACCATCAGGACAGCCAGGTATCCTACACTTCTCACAAGCTTCTGTCCCCAAAAAGCTCCTGACAGGAAACTTCACTTCAGTAGCATAGAGAAACCATGAGTCCATGGGCCTGGCTGTCAACTCCCAGGGTGACCTGGCCAAGCCATGTGCACATGGGATTGTGAACCTGGCAACCTCCCCAGTCCCCTCTCCAAAGGAGAAGGCAGAATGTCCTATGAGTTGGCCTCCTGCCCCCACAAGCCTGGTAACTCCAAATGTCACCTTGGCATTTTGTTCTCAAAGATTCTGTGTTGTTTGTATCACAAGGAAACTAGAGACACGGACTTCAGAACTTGTGTTTATTTCCCAACCCTCTGACTGACTCGGTGGTGACATGGTGAACTATGAAATTCCTTTCATGGATAAATATGAACATGGGCTTTGAGATTTTTATCTGTGGAGTCCTGAAGACTTGGTGTTCATTTTGCACCAAGGAAAAGAACTGGGACTTCCGTATTTTGTGAAGTGTGTCTGTGTACATAAGAAAAGGCTATAAGAAAGAGAGTAGCTCATATTAATTGATTTGAAAGAGTCATATGGATTTTTTAAAAATCCTGTTGATTCAAAAGGTTAAGGAGATAGTCTGGTCACACTGTCACCAGATGCTAAGGCGCGGGGAGTGTTGGATGGTAGTGCTGTGTCTGATTAGTAGAGCAAGGAAGCTGATGTCCTAACAAAGGGCCAAGTTGGATTTAGGCAGGGACTTGGCCTCTCCAAATATGAGAAATTGTGCCCCAGTTCCCGTTCAGTTCTTGTGAAACACATGAGATGCAGAAGTCATCTCACTTTGCAGACTCAGAAATGAAGACATAGAAAAAACGTGACACAGCCTTTTAGGGGCAGAAGTAGGTTTTGAATCCAAGGGTGCTTATGTAGAGAGTATAGGGGCTGGGGAGATAGCTCTGTGGCAAAAATGACTGCCTGGCAAGTGCAAGGTTATGAGATCGAACCCCAGTCCCGCAAAAAAAAAAAAAAAAAAAAAAAAAAAAAAAAAAAGAGAGAGAGAAAGAGAGAGAATATAAATTATTTTTCCCCTGTTGCTGTCCAGCAAGGGAGGCCAGTGATGCCTCTGGCTGAGTACTTCTAAACCTTGTGGGAGAAGAAGAGGGAGGATAAAAAGGAGGTAAATCTTTCGGCCAGACATATCATGAGTATCGTAGGCTATGGTCTGTTAGGGTGCAGGAGATAGTGTATGTATGCTGCTGCTGGCCAGGGGAGCATACAGATGCGGAGTTTTTGGGATCTGCATCTACAGAGCTCCATTTGCATTTTCACAAGTGACCTCCTTGACTGACAGGAGGAGAACCAATCAGAATACGCTGATGAGCGTATTCATGTGGAACTTATTTTGCTGATTTGCTATTAGGAAGGACAACACTCTTTCTAAGGAACCAATGGGAAGAATGTGTTTTTGAAGTGAACAGCATAGTTTTCATGCATACATGGATGATAAAAAGACATCTAGAAATGGCTATGGCCATTTACTTTTAACTGCAGATATTTATAGACAAGTCAGGCAAAACAGACTCTGTGCCAGCGACACAGATTGGTGTGGGCCACTGTTTATACAGAAAGATCAGGTTTTCTGTGCTGAGCTGGAGGGAACCTGCTTAGGCTCCCAGGGCGTGGGGTGTGTTTCCTAGGAGACTATGTATTTGGATGGTAGTGAGCTGGGAATTCTCTTTGTGGCAATATTAGGTATCATGCAGTATTCTTCAACAAGAGGATGGCAGAGAAAAGCAAAGGATCATCCAGAAAGATGTTTTCTGCTGCCTTTCTTCTTTCTTTCCTTTTTGTGGGATCGGGGTTCGAACTCATGACCTTACACTTGCCAGGCAGGCACTTGTGCCACAGAGCTATCTCCCCGGCCCTTAAGTTTCTTTATTAGTTTGCATACTTATTTCTATGGATAAAATTGTAGACTTTTCACTCTTGTACATCATTAGTGAAGGAGGTAAATGAGGATTACCTTTCCTCAGAGCAACTTGGCATCAGATATACAAGGCTTGACAACATGATTACTCATTGACCCTGAAACATCGCTTTTAGGAATTTATATCATAAGGAAATAAATATCTGTGCAAGAGTGAGAGGTAACACACCCCTTGTTATGCTTGATAGCTAGATGCTCCCTAAAGCCTCGTGTTCAGAGGTAGGGCTATCTCCTTTAAGTTATAGGTCTCAGGTATGGTGTCCCAGAGACAGGACTGTAACTAAGATACCCCTGTGTCCCAGCACTCAGAGAGTCAGAGAAGAGGAAGGACCCCAAATCTGATTCCAGCCTGGGCAACATAGCAGTTTAGGAAAATGAAAATAAATTCAAAAGGGCTGGGGAAATAGCTCAGGAAAAAGAACCTAGATTCAGCGTCCAGTACCACCACTGGCAAACAGAAAGTATCTACAGTGTAGTTGTTCATCTGACACAGCTCACAGGAGCAGAAAAAATAACCTGAATACTCGCAACAAGATGAGTAACTAAGTGCTTAAGCTTATGGTAGCATGAAGCTGTTCATTCACTCTGCAATTCTTTGCTGAGGCCTGCTCTATGGCAAGAAATATCTGCATAGTGACCCTCATGGCTGATATGGCCTCAGCTCACCCACAGCTCCTGACTGCATTGTAGAAACAGACCACCTGCAACGTAAAATGGAAAAAAAAATCAGGATATGAGATATCTATGCCGCATGATATGATGAGACTGTTCTGTCGTATGCATAGGAAAACCTTGATGTTGGAATGGCTAGCTGAGAGGCAGAAGCTTTGAGTAAAAGAACATGGTTCCTTCCTGCTTTTACTGTTCTGCAGTTTCCAAATTTTCCACAGTGACTATTATGGCTACTGTAACTTTCAGGAAGGAGAAGAAGACACAGAACCCAGGTTTTAGAACCCAAGTTATAAGGGCGCCTTGAATGGGCCAGGGCAAGCCCACCCCCATTTGAACAAGACAGGGTGCCCCTCAAGTGCCAGCTCTGCACTCTGAAATCTCAAGCTCTTGTCTCTCCTGAGGACCTTGGGTATGTGCAGCCCGGCTACCCTGTCTGAGTCCCAGCCTGAATGCTTTGGGTCTCTAGGGCCCTGGATGTGCTCAGGGGAGAAGTGACTTTCTGTATTAGGATTCAACCATTAAACTAAAGAAGCACCTTATACCCAGCACATAAAAACCAGCTAGCTATACTTGGTTTCCCTGGACCCACCCAACCTCACTGCTCCCCGTGGAGATAGGAATAGCGGCGACACCATCCCTTGAGCCTAAAACAGGGCTCTCGCTGTTTTAGAACACAAAGTGTTCTGCTGACATTTTCCTGGTTATGCTCATGATGTCCCTTGAAGTAGGGCTTGCCATTCCCACTGAATAGGTGGGGAGCCCAGGCTCATGGGTCAGGCAACCTGAGGAGATCACATGTTAGGAGAGGCTGGGATCCAAACTGTGGTCCTTCCGATCTGAAGCAGCCCTTCAACTGCTGCTCGCTGCTGCCTGCCATGCTAAGAAGTGACTCTTCTGTGATCATCAAACCTGATGTCTAAGGCCAGAGGAACATGTGAGGGGTGTGGAACTCACCCAGTGAAAGAAAGCCATGCACCTGAGGAAGGAGGAGAGTCCAGGTGGGTGTGATCTTACTTACCAGAATAAGAAACTGGGTTAGCCGGGTGTGGTGGCTCACGCCTGTAATTCCAGCACTGGGAAGGCTGAGGCAGGAGGACTGGTGCGAGTTCGAGACCAGCCTGGGCTACAAAAGTGAGCTCAAGGCCAGCCTCAACTGCATAGCGAGACCCTGTCTCAAAAACACACACACACACACAAAAAGAAACCGGGTCATTCAGAGAAAGCTGGTGTGGTCTCGCTCGCTGCCTTTTTGGGGGTGACTGGGATGAAATGGATGTTGACAGAATGGGAAAGACAAAGATGGACGGAGAAACAGCCATCTTTGCATGCCCCTGGACGACCTTTTCTCCTGCTTGTGACTTGAAGTCAAAGGCCAACTCTTACACTTTGTGTACTCGGTCTCCCCAGAGAATAATGTCTTATGCCAAGACTTGACCTTTCCTGAAGTATTTTTCTTTCAGGGCTCTAGTTTTGTTATGTGTCAGAGGATAACAGATAGTTAAGACATATGAGATAAACAGGAAGGTTGAAGTTAAGATGAAGATAAAGATCATTTTTTTTTCCTCATCAAAAGGACACCTGGATATGAGAGATACTATTTCCTGTGCTTCAAGTTCAAGTCCTCTGAATTTCACTTTCTTCTGATTTTTCTTATATCATATGACCAAATTAGTGTTTCTAAAGTACCATTTCATGTTGTCATCATCCACCTTCTCTGTGATATCCCATGGCTCCCTGGTGTCTAGATAAAACCTAAACTTACGGGTTTGGACTGCAGATTCCTCCAGTTTTACTGTTCCAACCATTTTCTGTGTTATTTATTCCCTGGGGGAACCCTTTGCTTGGATAAACTGGTCTATTCCACAGTTCTCTCAATATGCTTGACCTTCTTCACCCTAGGAATTTGTTTTGGCTCCTTTAAAAAATTATTATTTTCTTTTATTTTGAAGAGGAAAAACAAGAGCAAGAAAAACAAGACAGAAACAGGGTAACATAGCAATACATATGTTACAGATTTTCAAAACAAGAATAGCTGATTAACAATGATTGATATATTTTCTATTTTTATGATCAAATCTGTTGCTTAGATTAACAGATATAGTTATGCAGGATGGGACATATGATTGAATATTGCCACATGCTCTCAAGAAAACTTTTTTCTTTCTTTCTTTCTTTTTTTTTGTCTTTTTTGTCTTTTTGAGACAATGTCTTGCTATGCAGTTCAGGCTGGCCTTGAGCTCACTTTTGTAGCCTGGGCTGGTCTCCAACTTACATCAATCTCCTGCCTCAGCCTCCCAAGTGCTGGGATTACAGGCATGAGCCACCATGCCTGGCTACTTTTTTGTTCCTGTCTCTCACTTTTATTACCTTTTAAAAATTATTTTAAAGAGCATATATTAATATGACATTAGAAATAGTACACATTTAGAAGACCAAGATGACAAGTATTGCAAGCATGGTTTTAGTATTACAAATTGCTGTTCTCACCATAGTGGCTTAGTTCACAGATAGCAGCACAGAGTTAGTCAAGGTGAGAATTCTACCCACTAACTGCTGTTTTGGCTCATTCTAATAAACATCAAGTAGCAGATTCTCTCATCCCTTGTCCCTTCTTTAAAAAGTTCTACTTACCCTTACAAGCAGCTTCATATTTTCCCCTACCTCTTTCCTTCCTTCCTTCCTTCCTTCCTTCCTTCCTTCCTTCCTTCCTTCCTTCCTTTATTCCTTTCTCCCTTCCTTCTCCCTTCTTTACTTTTTTGATGCTAGAGGTGGAACCAGTGGAACCAGGGCCCCATGTATGTTAAGCAAGTGCTTTGCCACTGAACTATAACCCTAGCCTTCTCTCCCTTTTTAAAAACAAACAAACAAACAAACAAACAAACAGAACACTGGAGATATTCCTTGAATATCGAGGTCTGAGATGATGACCTCTCTTTGCCTGTCACACACAGTCTTAAGTTTGCGTCCCATGCCTTGTGGTTCTGTGACCAACCAAGTGCACACGTGTTGCTGAGGCTGGGGACACAGCAACTAAAAATAATAGTGGCAGTGGCTAAAAAGGTACACTTCCTGGCCGGGCGTGGTGGTGCACACCTGTAATCCCAGTACTTGGGGGGCTGAGGCAGGAGGATCAGTGCAAATTCAAGCCCGGCCTGGGCTACAAAAGTGAGCTCAAGGCCAGCCTGAACTGCATAGCGAGACCCTGTCTCAAAAAGACAAAAAAGAAAAAAAGAACACTTCCTGCCCCAGTGGTAAAATGCTGCTCTACCAAGAGATGATTCTCATCCTTCAGAAAAAAACAATAGCCACTTCTTTCTGTCTCATGTTCTGGGGTATCAGCTAATTATTTGTCATGCTGCTGCCACTCACCACCAATCCTATGTTGTGAGTGAAGAAGCAGCAGAGATGGAAATACTTGTGCGGCCTCATGAAGCTAAGCCATTGGTAGAAACAGTGCTGGGCCCCAAATGTCCTTCTGCCACTACCATCCTCTCCTTCAGTGCAGAGGAGGTCAAAGCCTTTCTTTATAACCTCTGTGCCTATTAAGGGACCAGCCAGTAGGTATTTTACGCTGTGTGAGTTGTGTGGTCTCTGTTGTGAAGACTCAGCTCTTCTCATACGACAGCTCTGGATAGTGAATGGCAATGGCTGTGTTCCAATAAAGTTTTATTGACAAAAACAGTTAAATGAACTGATCTGGCCCAAACATAAATTTGGCAGCACCCTACTTTAGAGGACTCCCACTTCCCTACTTCTGATGTTGGGCTGGAAATAAGAAAGGAAGCCTTAAGGGGGCTGGGGAGATAGCTCCGAGGCACAAGTGCCTGCTGGGCAAGTGCAAGGTCGTGAGTTCGAACCCTGGTCCCACCAAAAAAAAAAAAAGAAAGGAAGCCTTCAGTTATGAAAGAAAGTCATTTTCAGTTTGAACACTGGGCAGGGCCTACAGTTGGTTGTAGGCTAATGTGTGACTTGCGTTCATGGCTGATACTTGGGATGTGATGGAGAAGCCGTGGTTCTAGAATTAAGAGACTGTAGGTCTAACCAACACCAGCTAGCCAGTCACCTCATGAATGGGGGCCTGGTCACAAGACAGACACATCGAGGACATTTGGAAGAGATTGCAGGGCAAACGAGCCCCTGACCTGAGCAGCCTGGCTGAGTTTTCTGCTTTTTTCCCCTGCACAGCAAGAATGTCCATCCTGTCCCCACCTCTGACCTGTAGGCTCTCCCACATCTCCCATCTGAATGTGGACCATAAGAAAAATCACAAGTAGGGCCTTTAGGTTGCTGTGGCCTTCCCAGTCTCTTGGTCACTCCTCACCCATAGTGATAAAATGGGCAGATTTTGTTGAGCTGGGAATAGTGGGGCCACCTCTGTGCCCCGGGTGCCACCACATTTTAGGAAGTACAGCGAGCAATGGAGATGCGGCTTATTGAGAGCAGCGGGTAGTGTCACAGGAAGCATGCTGACGCCAGTGTGCTCAGCTCAGTCCTGTGCTGCTTCAGGAGCGAGACACATTCTCCAGGTGTACTATACAGCGGGCTGTAAACTTTTGTCATTAAGGCTGCCCAAATGTTCCAGTTCTGTTTAGGAGGGTGTCGCTTGTCCTTCCTGGGAGGGGGACAAGAAAAAAAAAAAAACAGTTTTTCAGTGGTCTTCAGGGAGTTGTTGAAAATGTCAGGAAATTCTGATTAACTCCAGGGAAAAGTTTCATGGCTAAAGAAAACAAAGAAAGAATGAAGTGGCTTTAGGTGAATATAGGAAGACTGGAATCCAAGATGCAAAATGAACAAAGAATTTTTTTTTGTTGTTGTCATCTGTATTGGTGATTGAATGCAGAGAGGGCTGAGCTTAATCTCAAGCCCTTTTTATGTTTGTATTTTATTTTAATTTTTTGAAGCAGGATCTTATATGTGGTCCAGGCTGACCTTGAAGTCACTATGGAGCCCAGGCCGGCCCCTCATTTGTTTGTTTCAACCTCCCAAGTGCTAGGATTACAGGCAAGCACTGCCATGCCCAGCCAGCCCTTTTTTATTTTGAGACAAATCCTCACTAAAATACTCAGACTGACCTGGCACTGATAACCCTCCTCCCTCAACTTCCCTAAAAGGTGGGATTATAAGCGTGTTCCCTGGACCATGTGTTTCAGGTATGTTCCAGAGCACCCATTACAAATGATTCTTTAGAAAAAACAAAAACAAAAACAAAAGAAAAAAATTTTTTTGCCCAACTCTGCCTGCCCCCAAGAGCAGGACTGGCACAGGATGTGGTGCCAGGGATTGAACCATGATCCCCTGTGCCTGCCTAAGCTTGCCTAAAGAGGCACTTTGGACCTCTCAGCTGTCTTGCTGGCCTCCAAGTGATTCTTTATCAGTGTTTTATTCCCCCTTTTTGTGGCACCAGTGGTCAGTCCAAGGCCTCAGTCAAGTGCTCTGCAACTACACCCTCAACCCCTGAGGCAGCACTGAATTCTTGTTCTAATTCCTTTGCATTTTGACCTAATAGTAGTGGTCACTTGTATGGCATTTGCCTGTGGAGTGCGACCTCTAGGTCTAGGGACTGGACGTGTACCCATGTGCCCTTCCTCCCAGCCACACTCTGGCCCACAGCACTGTGTCCCCTTTTGCACAGAGGCATAGAGACAGAGGACTTCCCTGCCCTGGTTAGGGCTGCACAACCAAGTAGGTGCAGCGGGGGTCCAAGGTGGGAGCGTGCACCTTCTGATGAAGTCACTGTGCCACAGAGTAGAGCAGCCAGCCTTCGCTCAGCCCAGGCTTGGCCTGGTGTTTGAAGGAGTCTTTGTTTCCTTAGATACGTTAATACCATAGGTCCCCAAAGGGGATCACACTGTATCTGCCTGTCTCGCTGTGTCTGTCTCTGTCTCTCTGTCTCTCTCCCTATGTCTGTCTGTCTGTCTGTCTGTCTGCCTGCCGGCCTGCCTGCCTGCCTGTCTTCTCTCTCCCTGTCTCTCTGTCAGTTTGTCTGTCTATCTGTCTGTCTTCTCTCTCCTTGTCTGTCTCTGTCAATTTGTCTGTCTGTCTGTCTTACTCTCTCTCCCCCTGCAACTCTACATATCTACCCACCGCCTGCTGTCTACCAAGGCTGCCCCTGTACAAAGGATGCTCCTTTTGGCCAAGCCAGTGAGGTATCTCTAGAGCAGAGCCAGGACCTCCAGTGTGATTCAGAACACCTGTAATTACCAGGGATGCTAACTGAACCCTCAGTGAGTTCAGATAAGGTCTCTGCTCTATGGGCCAGAGATTTCTCTTCAAACCACGCTTCTTAGGGGAGCCCAGGGCCTCCCGCCTACTGGGCAAGTGCTCTACTGAAGGACGCCCAGGCCCTTCCCGAGTCCTTTGAGTGCCACAAGGAGGTCAGAGGAAGGGTGGGCCCTTTCCCTTTTTGCCTTAGGAGTGGGCCGTCCCCAGAGCAGAACTGGTGTGGCAGGATCCCAGGACCACATTGCTGGGTTTGGCCATGGGTCTGCTCCACTGAGCCCAGGCCCTTGTCTGTGAGCTGTGCCTGCTTCACAGAGCTGTCAGCAGAGTGAGGAGGCAGGGCCTAAGGAGGTGGGTGCAGGCTTTGGACGGCCTGCTGACTGTCCAGTGTGGGAAGGCAATACTGTGAAATAATGAATACAAAACCAAGACTAGGATGAGATGTGACTCAGAAGAAGCGCATTTGCCCAGCCCTGGGTCCCCTCCCCCGCACTGAAAAGAAAAACTGCGAATTTCTTAGTCTTAATCTCAAAATAACCCCTAAGCAAAAAGTTAGTGTAGGAGGGCTGGCCTATTAGCTCAATGTATTAAAGT
The DNA here is from genome assembly GCA_004027025.1 of Myocastor coypus. NCBI lineage: Eukaryota > Metazoa > Chordata > Mammalia > Rodentia > Myocastoridae > Myocastor > Myocastor coypus. The sequence goes on along the minus strand of PVJA010000059.1, from coordinate 112,823 downwards.
TCCTGCAAGCAGGTGCAGGAGCCAGGGGTTCAATCCCTGGGCCTGCCTTGATGGCCTGTCCCCTGGGGACACACTGAGAGGCAATTGAGACTGGGTGTGGTGGTGCGCCCCTGTAATCCCAGTGCTTGGGAGACTGTAAACAGGGGAATCACTGTGAGTCTGATCTAGTAGTGAGACCCTGAGCACCCTGTAGGCCCTTCCCTAAAATACAAAAAACAAGTTAGCGTAAGGGTGAGCATTTACACCAAACGTGGTGAAGCCAGGCATGGAGGCTGACAGCACCATAGGAGGCTGAGGCAGGAGGATTGAAAGTTGAAAGCCAGCCTGGACAATTTAGAATCTTTGGGAGACTGTTTAATAATAGTAATAAACCCAGCACTTGGGAGGCTGAGGCAGGAGGATTGGTGTGAGTTCGAGACCAGCCTGGGCTACAAAAGTGAGCTCATGGCCAGCCTCAACTGCATAGCGAGAGCCTGTCTCAAAAAAAAAAAAAAAAAAAAAAAAAAAGTAATAAAAATAATAATGATAATAACAAAAAATAAACAACCCAAACAATAACATCAAAAGAACATAAATAAACCTGTATTTTAAAACCTGACAATCAAAACATCACAAAATACATTCATTCATTAGCTTTTTGACATGTCTCTACATTGCTTTTTTCCTACCTTTTTTTCAGCCTCTGTAGCACTGGGATTATAGGCGTGTGCCACCATGCCTGGTCTCACCATCACCAAGTCCCATCTCCGTGGCCTGCTCCGGGACCAGTGTGGCATGTGATACCTGAACCGCAGTCCCTGTGCTTGCCTAAGCAGATGCTTGGTCTGCTGAACTATCTCACCAGCCCTTCTACATTTTTTGCACTGTGTCCTCTTCAGTCATTTTTGTCTAATAATTATAATAATTGTGATAACAATTTTATGGTACCACTTTCTATAGTGAGAATAGCAAGATCATTTGATGCTTAACCATGATTTCTTGAGGTTAGTTTTCTAAAATGAAAATGTTAAGCTTCACAACTGGTTATTGCTAATGCCATGTAAATATTTAAGTCTTTCATCAAATTTTGGAAAATTTCTCTTGTTTTATTCACATATATGCTGTAAGATTTTGTGGCATCTTAAGTCTTCCTGTATAGTGGTTTATCTAAAATATAGATAGGAAGTACATTCAATCCAGAAAGGTCATAGGGATTTTGCGCCTTGAATTTTACTATTTCACATTACATGCTGCTGTGAATAGTGAAATTAGATTATTATTATTATTATTATTATTTATTTATTTTTTTTTTTGCTGGACCAGGGTTCGAACTCATAACCTTACACTTGCAAGGCAGGCACTTGTGCCATGGAGCTATCTCCCCAGTCCCTTAATTAGATTATTTTGTAATCTATTATATTTTGTGTAATTCTACAATTATATTTATGGAAAATCATTCTTATAATAATAAGTTTATAAAAGAATATATTCTCATGCACACTAAATGTAATCAGTTATATTCATGTGATAATCAAATATTCAAGAGGCTGTTGAGATAGCTCAGTGGTCTAGAGCATCTGCATAGGCAAGCTTAGGCAACTGCAGGGACCTCGGTTCAATTCCCAGCACCATGTGCTTCACCAGCCCAACTCCCAGGGCAGGCTCACCTGGCCATAAACAAACAAACAAACAAACAAACAAAGTTTAAAAAATTACTCAAACTATTTCTATAGAATATTCTCTTACCTTGTCAAAACCAAAACCTAAAAAAAAAAAAAAAAAAAAAGAATAAATATTCAAAGTCATTACCTGCCTCCTCCTGACCACTTCATTCTATGATGTAAAGCAGGTGACAGCTCAGCTGTCTGTCATACAATAGCTAGTTGGTAGTGTTGCTTATGACAGTTCCTCCATAAGAACCTGATCTTGGTGTGGGCGCTTGAGATAGTCTTTTTTTAAAAAATGTGTTTTAGTACAGGGTCTCACTACACAGATTGAACTTGTAGTAATCCTCTTGTTCTCATCCTTCCAAGTGCTGAGGTGACAAGGGTGTGCCACCATGGCCAGTCTCAGCGGCTGTGGGGGTGGGGTTGACATGGCAGGCCAGGGATCAACCCCAGATAGTGTTCTTGCCTGCCCTTAGAAGTCAGCCCAGCTTTGAGACAAGCTCTAAGGGCTTGATGGGAGTCATGCTTTGCTTCAGGGTCTAACCAGAACTGACTTTCCTATTAACTCTGGATTCCAGACAGTTAATCCTCATTCATGAATATTCCATCCATTCATCACAGACTATTAACATTGTCAATCTTTAAAACATTAAGCCATCCTTCAAAAATGGTCAGTGATAACATAATTTGATATAATACTTTTCTCCCAAATCATTTTACTCTTTGTCAAGTCTGGCCACTGAACTTGTTAAATTATAGGATTCCCCCCGCCCCATATTTTCTGACATTAAAGATTTACCCTGCTGTGGTGGTTCACTCCTGCAATCCCAGCACTTGAGAGCTGAGGTAGTAGAACTGCCACAAGTTTGAGGCCAGCCTGCGCTACGCAGAGGGCTGCAGACTAGCCAGAACTATACACAAGATGCTGTCTCAGAAATACCAGAAAAAGAAAAACAGGGTGGGAAAGAAAGGCTTTATGGTAGAGGACACTTCCAGGGGGAGTCTGGGAAACTGGATCCACCACTAACTCTCCCTAGGGTTCTGTGTCCAGAGTTGTGAGGGTGTTTTGGTTGCAAGTGACAGAAAAGCCAACTCAGCCTCATGAGCAAGGGAGGTGTACTGGCTCCTGTACTGGGCGCTTTCCCAGGCTGCCCTGTCTGCACTAACCCAGTGCCCT
>PVJA010000059.1:0-105000 GCA_004027025.1 Myocastor coypus | reverse complement strand
GGAAGACAAGTATCCTGCTCATTGTGGGACGTTTTCACGGGCGTAACTAGCTGAGCTCCACCAGGCCAGCCATGTCTGTGTTTAAAGTTTACTTTTCTGTTTGTCTTGAGTGGGATCAGTGTTGTAGTGAATAATTTATAGCCAGCATGAATGAGCTCATTAGTCACCTTTTCAGACTTTAAATGAGTTTTGTGGTTGTCATTACTCGAGCCTTCTGTTCAGCCGGGGAGCAAAATGACAGTTTGGCAGTTGGCTGCCTTGTTGTGGGGGCCGCCTGTTCCCCCTCAGCTCTGTGTTGGTTTTTGTATTTCATTGAAACCTTCCCTTTCTTTCCCTGTGTGGGTCCAGGAACTCTCAGATTGCAGATGCCTTTTGCACCCCAAGCTTAAATGAGAAGTTTCAGAGGGATTAAAAAAAAAATCTTTTGGTTGTGTTTGCCAGAGAGAATGAAGTGGATGTAATGAGGGCTTTTCCTCCAAGCAACTACTGTGTATTTTTTATTCCCTTTGTGCTTGGTTTGATGTTCAAGTTATTCAAAAGCCGAGGAGTTGTCACCCAGCAGCCAGCCAGCCTCTCCGGTGGTGATAGGTATTTGAGACAGGAGATGTCACCGGAGTTTGGAGGGAGAGAGGGGTGTTTGGAGGAGGTTGAATTATTTCAATTCTGAACATGTACCTGATGGGGATGAAGAAACTACAGCAGAGCTGCTAGACCAGATTTCCAGGGCAAGAGGAAACTGCACTGCTCTTACAATGGTGTCAACAAGACTTTGTTTTGCTTTTGTTTTTTGAAACAAGGTCTCACTGTAGTTTGGAGTGGCCTAAAACTTACTATGTAGCCCAAGCTGGCCTTGAATGTATTGTCGTAATCCTCCTTGTCTCACACTCTGTAGTGTTGGGATTACAGAATGCACCACCGTAGTTGTCAAGCCCCTTCAAGTTCCCGGCCAAAGTGAAGGTCCAGGGTCACTGGGAATAGCCATCTCTGGGTCCTCCAGCACCAATCATTATGCAGAAGTGACCCAATGCAGCTGCCCCTTGGAAGCCCACCTGGGAGGCAGCCATGTGCCAGTAGCGGGTGGAATTTCTTTGGAACAGATGTCTGAAGGTCTATCTCTCCTTGAACTGCCCTGGGTGGGCTCCGAGAGCTCTGATCTTTACTCCCTGGGACTGGACTTCATGTGGCATGCCATTCTTGGTGGTTGGGTAACTTCTCTGGCACTTCAGGTGCATAGGGGCTTCTCTGGGGTGTCTCTGCCAAACCCCTGGATCCATACTCTGCCTTCCTGCTGGCATCTGCTATGAGCAACAGGCACTGGTGGCTGCCACACCATGTGGGCAGCTTCCCCCTTCCGGGACCCAGATTGTTAGACAGCTGGCCTGGCACTGTGTGAGGCGCGCAGGAGAAATGCTCAGGCTTCCTGTTAGGAAGAAGTGCCAACTTAAAAAGGATGCTTGGTTGTTTGGGGGCCAGAGCTTTGAAACCAGTCAGAGTCAGAGGGTTTTTAGTACAGAGAAATGAGGTGCTGTTGGGTGCACCCACACACAGTAATCCATTTGGCTACTTCCTTTCCCCCACCCTTAGGAGAACGAGCACTCACATGCAGTCATGCCTCGGGATTCATGGACGCGTTTGGCTTGTACCTGAACCATAATATTAAAGGCACAGTGTGGTCTGGGGAAGTAGCTCTGTCTAGCATGTGTGAGGCTTTGAGTTTGGTCCTCAGCACCATGGGGGAATAAAAAAGCAGAAGAGATCTTATTTTGAGAAATAGTAGGGGTTTCAAAATAGAAAGCTTCGGTGAACTTCACCATCCGACCAAGGAGAAACATCAGATTTGCCTGTTGTAATAGATTTAGTAAGTTGCTAATCTTCAGAAAGGAACTTTGTGCCTTGGGGGAAGTATGTGAATACTACTTTAATCTATAGCTTGTTTCTCAGAGCATCTGTTTGTTGTTCATCTGGTTTGGAGTTTTGGTTTCATTTAGAAAGTCCATGGTGGAAAGAACGGTGATCTTGTACAGACCGAGTCATGGAAACCCCAAGACTGAGGTACTCGGTGAGCACTTGAAGAGAAGAAAACAAGAAAATGCCTCCAAACACCATAAGAAGACAGGGTTGTGAGGTCCTTGTCTTTGACAGATCTACTGAGTTGGTACATTTCTGCTTGGGAGAGGGATGCAAAGGAGCAAACTTGGAGGAAGAAATTTTGGACAATGATATAACAGGCCATGAGCAGAAGAGAAGTTTAAGGCAGGCTTCTGCCTCTCAGGGCACCTGAGGTCCTGTTGCTGGCTTATGTCCAGTTGATTTATTTTTCATTACAAAGATATACCATATTGTATTGATTATGACATGGGAGTCCTTGGTGTTATTTTACATAGCACCATGTCATTCTGTTTTATAGCTCTCTGTTTCTTGTTTCTTTCCTCTCTTCTGTAGAGCAGTTAATTGAACCCAGGCTCTTTGCATTGAGCTACATTCCCAAGCTCTGATTGATTGATTGATTGATTGATGAAGAGCTTCCTAAATTGCCTGGGCTGGACCTTGTAGCCCTCCTGCCTGAGCCTCTCAGAATGCTGGGGTTACAGGTGTGTCCCAATATCCCAACTTACATTATTTCTCTTTTATATCCCAAATTTTTCCAATCTTGAGCCTTTCTTTTCCTGCCTTTGACTCACAGGAAGGCCTCCAACAAGAAGGCAGATTAATCAGAAGGATGTTGTTTTCTCCCTGGCTCCATCATGGCTCTGTAGACCCTTGACCCAACATTGCATACTCCCTGTGTTACTGTGTACCAGCGGCCACCCCTACGGGCCTCAGTTCTTCATCTCTAAATGAGATGTGAAAAATATATCCCTACCCCTCACCTGGTTAATGTGAGGCTCACATGGATAGCTGTTTGCAAAGCCTTAGAATACTGCTGGGCACTGTCTGTGTGCTCTGTGAGTCCTTGTTGAATGCAGTCGATCCTTGTTATTGGCAGATTCCCCATTTGCAGATTTGCCCTCTCACCAGAATTTGAAATAAAACTGAGGGCACATTGACGTGCATTCATAGACATGCAGAGCAGCAAAAAGTCTGTGTCGCCCAGCGTGCACATTCTGGGGGAAGGCTGAGCGGGGGGACGTTTTGCTTGCTGTCGTAGGCTTTTGTATAGTAAACAGGCATAACTTTTTGTGGTCTGTGTAGTACCACATTTTTTGCATTTTTGTTGATTTCACTGTTGAACATGGCAGTCAGGTGGGGCTGAAGTGCTGGCTGGTGTTTAGAAGTAAAAGACAGTTTTGATGTTCCTCAGAGAAAAGATAGGCTTCATGCAGGCATGAGGTAGTGCTGTTAGTAGGGGGCTGTTAATGAGTCAAGAAGTGTTTCTCTGTCCATGTGTCTGTCCATCTGCTTTTCTGTCCATCCATCCATCCATCCATCCATGTGACTTTTGCATCAGCCTCCCAGAGATATGAACCACCACACCCGGATCTGTAGAATTTCTTGGAATTGAAATATAATAAAAACAGCATTGTGCATTCATTAGTTGGTGAAAATATTGTGACCAGAGTCTTGCAGGAACCTAACCCTGTATTTCTCCCATGCACACACATAAGAGTCTATGAGAAAGTGAGAATGACTCAGACATGGAAAACTTTGTTAAAGACCACTGGAAAAAAGCCACTGCAAGAGAATGAAGGGCACCGGGCTGCTGTGGCCCATGTATTGTAATGCTATGTCTGAAGCCAGTTATTCTTGTCATTTGCAAGTGTTTATGATTGGAAGCATCACCAAACACCCTCCCTAATGCACTGCTGCACCCTTCAGTGCATTTATCGGATCTGTCTGCCTCATGTTCTATGCTTGTAGCCACTGGCATAAATGCTAGGTGAATGAAGCTAAATGAAATATACATGAATCCTGCTCTGCTGGTGTCACAGCCACATGCAACAGGCAGTGTGGTGGGGAAGGTTCACTATGCTGTTATTATGGTGTTTGCTTAGCATTAATTTCTAGGATTTGGCCATTTAGGACTGACGGCTAGACTCATTTGAGTTTTGATTCATTTTGTCAAGTGGCCCTTTGGTATAGCTGTACCAATCCACCTTCCCCCAACTGTACCCATGGTGCATGATTGATCCTTTTACATCTGGGTCAGTCTGATATGTGAAATGAAATACCACAGTTGCTTTATCTTTCTTTCTTTCTTTCTTTCTTTCTTTCTTTCTTTCTTTCTTTCTTTCTTTCTTTCTTTTGGTCTTTTTGAGACAGGGTCTCGCTATGCAGTTAAGGCTGGCTGTGAGCTCACTTTTGTAGCCCAGGCTGGTCTTGAACTCGCACTGATCCTCCTGCCTCAGCCTCCCAAGTGCTGGGATTACAGGTGTGTGCCACCACGCCCGGCCACAGTTGCTTTAAGTGTGCATTTCTTTCATTGTCATGGAGGTTGAGATGTTTTACATGGGGCTGTTCTTATATTTATGACTCTTTTTAGGAACTTGCTTTGCTGCTTGTGTCTCAGTTACATTTCTCAGTGCTTGAGACAAAATACCCAACACCAAAAGTTAGAGAGGAAAGGTTTATTTAGCTCACAGTGTACAGAGGTTTCAGTCCATCATTGACTGGCTCCAAGGCTGGGTGGCATGACAGAGGAGAAACAGCTCACGGTGGGTGGAAGGTAGCACAGGAACAAGGGATGACCACAGCTCTTTCTATCCCTTATATCTCAGCCAGGGTCCTTGGGATGGGAAGCAGTTACACCCTTAATCCTAGTGCCTTCGATCTTTGCTGTGCACTATGAATCAATCCCAGGATCACATGGTCTAGATCCAGCCACCTCTGAAAAAGTCCCACTTAGGACTACATGAGGCTTTGTGGGAACATCTAAACACAGGCCATAACACCTTATTACAGTGTTAATTTTTTTTTTTTTCATAGAATTGTAAAAGTCACAAATGAAAAATAGTGATCAATTTTCTTTTTCTTTTCCTCCTCCTCTTCCTCTTCTTCCTTTTGCTTTCTCTGTAGTACTGGGGATTGAATCCAGGGCTTTGTATTGAACTATATCCCCAATGTCTTTTATTGTTCTTTCAAATTTTGAGACAGTCTTTTTTTTTCTTTTTTTTTATATAGTGAGTCATACTTTTTTTTTTTTAATTTTATTTATTTTATTTATTGTTTCAGAACCTTACCTTTGTTTGTTTATTCACTCATTTTCGTGGCTGGCTCAGCCCACCCCAGGGGCAGGGCTGGCGCAGCATGTGGTGCCGGGGATCGAACCGCGGTCCCTGAAGCCGCCCAAGCTTCCCCAAGCAGGCGCTTCAGACCACTGAGCCATCCTGCTGGGCCCCTTGAGACAGTCTTAATAAGTCTTTAGAGTGTGTAGGAGCCGGGCGTGGTGGCGCACGCTTGTAATCCCAGCACTCGGGAGGCTGAGGCAGGAGGATCGGTGAGAGTTCGAGACCAGCCTGAGCTACAAAAGTGAGCTCAAGGCCAGCCTGAACTGCATAGTGAGACCCTGTCTCAAAAAAAGACAAAAAAAAAAAAAAAAAAAAAAAAAAAAAAAAAAAAGTGTGTAGGCTGGGCTTCAACTTTTTTTTTTTTTTTTTTTTGTTATGGCCAGCTCAGCCTGCCCTGGGTGTGGGGCTGGCGCAGTGTGTGGTGCCAGAGATTGAACCACAATCCCTGTGGCTGCCTAAGCCTGACTAGGCAAGTGCTTTAGACTGCTGAACCATCTTGCCGGCCCTAGGCTTTAACTTAATCTTTCTTTCTTAGCTTCCAGAGCATTGGGATTACAGGCATTTATCAATAAACCCAGCTAACCCAATTTTATATGTTGGAATGTTTACATATTTTGCCTGGCAAGCACAAGGACCTGGGTTCGATCACTGATGCCACATGCCATGCTGGCCCTGAAATGGCATGATGGTACATGCCTATAATCCTAGTGCTGGGGAGGCTGAGACAGGAAGATCACTAGGAGTCTGAGCTGTATAATGAGACCCTGTATCAAATAAATAAACTATGAAACACTGCTCTGGTTTGGATGTGGGAGGCAGTGGGAGAATGATTAAAAGTCAGGGCCTCTAAGGAGGTCTTAGGTCTTTGAGGTGAGCCTGGAAGGGATTGCGGGCCCTGCCCTTTTCTACTTTCTCTTCCATTTCCTGGTCACAGGATGATTGGTTTTCTTCTGCCAGGACCTCCCATTGTGATGCGCGCCGATCCAGAATATCAGAGCGGAGTGATCATGCCCTGGGACCTCCACAACTGCGGGACAAAAGAAATCTTTTCTCTGGGGCCAGCGAGATAGCTCAGTGGTCTAAAGCACCAGTTTAGGCAAGCATAGGCTACCACAGGGACTGTGGTTCGATCCCCAGCACCACATGCTGCGCCAGCCCCACCCTCAGGGCAGGCTGAGCTGGCTATAACATAAATAAAGTTAAAAAAAAAAAGAAATCTTTTCCCTTTGTAAGTTAATCACCTTGGGCTTTTCATTACAGTGGCCATAAGCTGACCAAAAAAAGTAGATATTGCTTTAGTCCTCTCTCTCTGTTTTGTTTTTTTCTGTGCTTTAAAGACAGGATTTCATGAATGTAGCCCAGGCAGACCTCCAACTCACAGTGATCCTCACGCCCACTCCTCCCTAGTGCTGGGCTAGCAGGCAAGCACCACCACACCTGGCTTCTCTCTTTCCTTTTTAAGATAAAGAAACTAGATAAGAGAATGGAGTACATTTACAAAGGTTATCTAAGTAGTAAGTAGTAAAGTCCAAGTATGACTGTAGTGTGTGTCTAAGTACTAACCAGTATCACCCTGGTCTCAGCATTAGGCTTGGTGCATTGACTTCTATGTTTTATTTATTTATTTATTTATTTATTTATTTATTTATTTTTGTGGGACTGGGGATTGAACTCAGGCCCTTGCGATTGCCAGGCAAACACTTATTCCACTGAGCTATCTTCCCAGCCCAGTGCATTGACTTCTGTTTGCTTCATAAATGCTCACCAAATCGCCTGTCTTCCATCTTGAAGTGCCTGGTGCCATATCTTTGATTATTCCTGGGTTCTTCAAATTCCCCTCTTTCATTCTGAGCAGAGTTGCTAGATGCTTAATAAATATGTGCTAGGCCAACAAGTATTTCTCTGTCCTTTTGCCTTTCTGTCCGTCCATCCATCCATCCATCCATCTATGCATCCATCCATCTGTCCATCCATCCATCTGTCCGTCTGTGAATCTTGACTCTAGATCATCAGCTCACACTTGTGTTTGTGCCCAAAGAGGAGTTCACAGGTTCTGTAGTTCCATTCTGCCTCTAGCAGGAGACTTGACAGCTCAGGACTGATGGGGGCACCTGCTCCACCCACCAGTCTAGCTCTACTTGCTCGGACCCTGCTCTTCTTTCCTCCTCCAGTGACGCTCCTGACTCAGTTGCCTGCTAGAACAATGCTTTTTATTTGCTTGTTTGAGATGAGGTCATGTTATACAGTTCAAGCTGACTTTAAACTCACCATGTAACCTAGGCTGGTCTTGAATTTATGTTGATCCTCCTGTCTCAGCTCCTGAATGCTGGGATTACAGGTGTATACCACCACACTTAGCGCTGGAGCAATTCTAAGAAGCCGTATCTTAGGCTCTGCCCTTCAGAATCAGTCATGTAAACACTAAGAATATGCAAAAAGAAAACCCCAGAGATACCCAGAAAGCCCAAATGTTGGCCACTTCCAGCTCACTAAGAGGTTTCACATCTTGCAACTGAGGGTCTCTCTCTTTTTCACAAAAGGGAAGTGAAAATTTTTTTTAACCGTGAAGAACAGTGTTCAGGCTCTTAGGTTAACTAAAAAACATTCTTAGCCAACCCACAATTAAGAAGTGATCTTTGACTATAATCTTCCCTCTCCTCCCATATCCAATCATTTGACACATCCTCTTGGTTTTTCTCTCTCTAAAAGACTCGCAAATGTAGTTTTCCCAGTCCTGCAGCTTCTTCTTAAACTCAGTGGGTCTCGGAGTGTGGTTCCCGCTTATCTGCAGCATTATTACTGGAGAGTTTTTTAGAGCAGCAGAGCCTCAGGCCCCATCCCAAACTCCTGAACCAAAGTTCTAGGAGTGGGGGCCCATTAGCTGCACTCAGGCAAGGCTTCTAGGTGACTCCTATGTGCAAAGCCCTGAGGAACAAGATGCTCAGCTCTGACGGCTGCTTGCCATCAGAGCATCGTAAGTGTATTAGGTGTGCATTGCAGATAATTTAGAAACTATGAGGAAGCATGGAAGGAGCAGACAGAAAGCAAAACAAACCTCTGGAGCTCCCAGAGGAAATCACTTACTTAGCATCTTCCTTATAGCTTTGCCCCTTCTCCATTGTAGGGATGGAGCCTAGGGACTCACACATGCTAGGCAAGCACTTTGTCATTGTGCCACACCCCTGAGTCATCTCCTAGTTTTTAAAAATACATTTTAATTAATTCATGTTTTTGGTACCAGAAATCAGACTCAGAGCCTTGAGCTTGCCAGGCAGGTGCTGTGCCTTTGAGCTACATCTCTACATGTCAAAATTCATGTTGAATAGTCTTTATTCTCTTTGTTTTTGTGGGAGCTCAAGCCCAGGGCCTTCATTCCCTCTTATGTGGATAACTGTGCATGCTTTGCTCATTCATTTTTCTCTCTTCTGCCCAAATTCTTCAAATCTACCATTCTCACCCTTTGGGTCCTACCCTGAAGAGGACAACTTCTGGGCTCAGAAATCTTCAGTTAGCTACTTACTCTGGAATTGCTCATGGTGACCTTCCCAGCATTTGGGGATACGATGCTTGTACTCTTAGCCATTAACATATGTGCTCCTTGGGGACAAACACTTTGTCACTTGATCTGGTGGTCACGGTGGTGTGTTTCTTTGGGAGGCTGAGGCAGGAGGACTGCAAGTCTAAGTCTAGCCTAGGCAAGCTAGTAAGACTGCCTCAGAAAGAAAATTTTAAAAGGGTTTGGGAATGTTGCTCTATGTGAAGTTCCTCCTCCAGTGATGGTCCTGACTGTATTTTCTGGTGGAACAATGCTTTTTTTTTTGACAAAGCACTGACAAAAATCATACAACAAAACAAAACAAAAAATCCTGCAAAAGGGTTGGGGAGATAGCTCAACAGTCTACGCGCCTGTTTGCCAAGTGCACAGAACTGGGTTCGATTCTAGGTATCTTATGCCATTCCATGCCAACCCTAGAACCCCAGAAGTGCTTAGCTGGCCACTAAAACTGGACGTGGTTGAGCACACCTGTAATGCTGGTGTTGGGGTGCTGAGACAGGAGGATCACTACTAGTAAGAGTTGTGTAGCAAGAACCTGTACCAAGTAAATAAATAAGAATTAAAAAATATTTTTTAAAGCCCTGAAAAACATCAATAAAAGAACAAAACAATGAATATAAAACAAAACACCTTGTATCTTAGGCATGGAACACAATGCCAGGTACCTGTTAGGGACTCAGTAAATAAACATTTGTTCAGTGCTGGAATTGATTGATTGACTGATTGATTGATTTTTGGCGGGACCAGGGTTCGTACTCACGACCTTGTGCTTTCCAGGCAGGCATTTGTGCCATGGAGCTATTTCCCATTTGTTGAGTGGATGTTGGTATCCTCTACGAACACAATCAAATCCTATTTGGTATATCAGTTTGCGCCTTTCATCTCACCTACCTGGGACAGCACGGTGTAAGCAGAATCCCCTCGTGGGGCCTTCACAAAGTGCACATACCTGGCCATCCTGCATTTGGCATCACATGGAGTGGTGTCCTGGTGGCTTTGATGGGCAGCTCCAGTCGAGCAGCTCAGGTCTAGGACACTCAGTCCGCACTTCCATGTGTCAGACACTGCACCATCTTTATTAGCTATCATCCTCCTCAAGTCGTTTTCCCTGCCTTTCCCCGGCCTTGCTCTCTCACCATTATCTTGTCCTAGCTCTTAGGAGGTGAGAAAAGAGCGAGTCACCTGACTCAGCCTAGGCCAATCAGGTTGTTTCCTTGAAATTCAGCGGTGCAGTGGAAACTTTAAGGAGTGCAGATGCTAGAGAAGACTTCAAGACGTGGAGCTAGCCGCATGGAAGCCAGCTGTGGGGAGAGGAGGGCAGATGTACGGAGGGCAATAGGAAAAATCTAGTAGGGTCTCAGAGGGAAAGAAATGGAGAGGAAAATTGCCTGTCGACTCCCAGGTGCACAAAGCCTTTGGTGCGGCCTACACTGGGCTTACTCATCCTTTTTGCTAGAGTCAGCTTCCTGACCTGCGGATTCGTCATCTGTTTGGAAAGTCTTTCGGGTCTCCCAATCTGCTGTGAGCACTCGCTGCTCATCAAATCAGCAGTCACTTCCTGGAGGGGAGCCTCGACCTTTGCACTCAGGGGCAGAACCCTGGAGGAGGTCCTGCGGCCCCACACCGAATGGGGTTGACCGCCCTGGAATTCATGTTTTCTGGCTTCAGACGCTCTGTATTCTCTAGCCCAATCTGAGGTCTAAACGGAGCTGCAAAATGGTTTCCACAGCCCTCAGGCAGGGTGTAGGGGCTTTCAAAAACAGAGTTCCAGGGTATATATACAGGATTCTGCTGTCCAAAGTAAAATCATAGTTTAAGCGATTTGATTTATTTATTTGAGACTTCGTGGAGTCTTAAGACACATGGGTCCTATTTGAAGTTCAAGGAGAGAACTGAGAATGGAGCTGCTCCTAAATCAGTGTAGCCCCTGCACCCTTACGGCAGGGAGCCTGGCCCAGAGCCAGGGCTCTGTGGAATGCCAAGGTTAAGGAGCCCACATGACATCTGCTTAGCTCTTACTCAACGTCTAGATCCGGGCTTCAGACAGACAGGCAGGGAGGCTTTGCATAGCAGGTAGGGCTGGCACGCCTCTTTCTCGTAAGGGTGATAGTTCCTTATACTTCTTGTCACATCTGTAATTGGAGAGGAAAATTTAAAAATGTCTTCAAATGCAAGAAATCAAGGCCTGGCAGAAAGAAAGACAAGCTAATTAAAGGCACCTCCTCACCTTTTCTATGCTGTTTATACCTTCTCAAGGCCCAAGCTTGCTAGGTTTGTAAAGTTTTTGTTTCCCTGGGATGACTGGTTTGGACTCTGGGGCTTGCAGATTTTTAAGAATGGCATATTTCACCTAGGCCAGGTGATACCTGCCTGTAATCCCAGAGTTCCATGAGGCTAGGGCAGGAGGGTCACAGATGTGAACTCAGCATAGGCAAATCTGATTGAGAGAAGCTGTCTTAAAATTTAGAAAAAGGCAAAGTATGAATTTGAAGGGTAACCTTAAGAAGAGGTTAAACAAAAAATGATAGGAAAGAACCAAATAAATAATAATTTATATTTAAAAAATTTAGAAAAAGGGCTGAGGATGTAGCTCAGTGTGGAAGCCTTGGGTTCAATCCCCAGTATAATACAAATAAACAAGAAAAATGAAAAGCAAGACATTTTCCAGGTGGGTGTGGTGGTACACACCTGTAATCCTAGTACTCTGGAAGCCTGAGGGAGGAGGAGCACAGATTTCAGCCCAGCTCTGCCAATCTGGCAATTTAGCAAGACTTTGTCTCAAAATAAAAAATTAAAGGGGGTGGGATAGGAATATAGCTCAATGGAAAGGCCTGCAGTTCATTCTCCAGTACCAGAAAAGATAGACGGACAGACAGACAAGCAGAGAAAGCAAGCGAGCGAACAAGTGAGCAAGCAAACGAAAAAGAAAGAAAACAGAGCTGGGTGTTATAGCATATGTCCCTAATTCCTGCACTCAGGAGGCTAGGGCAGGAGGATTACCATGAGCTCAAGGTCAGCCTGGGCTGTGTAGTGAATTCACTGCCAACCTAGACTATGAAGTGAGCCCATTTCCCAAAAATGTGCCGTTCTCTGCACAGTATTGCGTGAACAATTTTGTGCTCACTTTTCCACCTTAAATGAACTCATGAAGGACTGGGGTGAAAATAATGTACCATCAGTGCCTAATGTAGAGATGTGTTGCTACACTACCAATGAGGTTGGAGGTGGGGTGGGTAGAACAATTCAGGAGCTGGCCAGGGAAGGGGACAATTTCTTCCTTTCCAGTGCAGGAAGGGGTTTGGAGGAGTCTGTTTGCCAGAGCAGGGTGGACACAGTTTCCTAATTTCAGTTTTGATTTCCCCTGTAGAGATTAAGCTCTTTAAGGAGGACATGCTGATGGAGGGTTGGGCCACAGTAGCTTGAGTCACAGGAGACTCAAGATTATTTTATCCTGACTCTGGTTACCAGTTTCGACTTCTCAGAATCTCTGGAACAAACCTGCGCACATGATCAAATTTTCTCTGCCATTTCACACCTTTCACTTCCTTTTTGCTTTTTCTTGTAAAACGGGGAGTTGAACCCAAGGCCTTGACACTGAGTTTCATCCAGGCTCCTTTATATTTTTTTGAGACAAGGTCTAGTTAAATTGCTAAATTACTCAGACTGGGTTCAAACTTGCAATTCTCCTGCCTCAGGCTCCTAGAAAGCTAGGATTACAGGCAAGTACTATAATGGCTGGGTTGCTTCACTTTTGCTGAGTGACTCTGCGTCAGTCACGTGTGCTCAGTAGTAAAGGGGCGGGGCTTCTTTCCAAGCGTCCCTCCTGAGTGCTGGGAAGTAGAGAGGTGTGGGTGAGTCTGAAAGGCGCTGGTTTCTGAAGCTTTGTGAAAGGGCTGACAAGATTATTGGGGGTTCCTTACTTTTTGAACCAAAAAAACTTATTAGTCGACATTTCCTGACATTCTATGGCTCTGTTAAAGGCACTGCATACTGGAGCCAGCGGTTCACTGTGAATATGTCCCAGCTCAGGTGGGCGCAGCCTGTAGGGTGGGGGCAGAGCACCCCACTTTTCTGCGGAGGAACCTACCAGCGACTTAGCCTTGGGAATGGTGTACAAGCGTCTTTTTATTTTTGTCACCATAGCGTGTCCTGTTGGACTCTGTGCTTTCATCCTCTGCAAGGCAGTTGGTTGGCGTGGCTGTAGCAATGGGTGGTCGTTCTTTCCAAGCCTGCAGACTCGGAAAAGTGGCTGCCACGTTTGTTGGGTGCTCACAAATTGTCAGCCTGGCTCCCGGGAGCTAAGATTGGAAGGAGCTAAGTAAGACTTGTGCTCACGGCAGGCCCGGAAGCCCTTTGGAACGGGGCACAACCCCCGGAGAGGCCCCTCCGGCGTGGCCTTCAGGGCCTCCTCCTCTGTAATGGCCACCCTCCCTCGGCTGTCTCTTGGCCACCTGGCCTGGAGGCGGGGTGCCTTTCCTCCTGGGCGCGAGGAGGGCGCCTAGGGCTCGAGTGTGCTGCCAGGACGCTGTAGCTGGGCATGAGCGGGATTGCCTCGTTGCACCCTCACAAGCCTCGTAATTCTTTTTATTTTTACTTTCAAGCCATGTAAGGCGCGCGGATGGGATAGGAGCGTTCGGCGACACGCTGCCAGCAGCGCAGCGCCGGCTCGCCCGTGCAGCCAGAGCCCGAGGAGGGAGCCGGCCACGCGCCGCCCGTCCCACCTGCTCGCTGCCGGCAGTCGTATCCGGTGTTCCCAGGGCCCACGCCGGCCACCTCGGGCCCGCGGTGCGCAGGAGATGAGCCGGCCTCCGCTCCACCGCTCTCCCGGGCGCAGCGACGCGGGGCGGAGCGGGCGCCGGGCGGGGGCTCGCGCAGGGGCTGCCCCGCGGGTCTGCGCCCGGAGCCCCAGGCCGCCGGCGGCCCGGCCCACGTTTTCCCTCTCTCCGACTCCCTCCGCCCCTCTGCTCCGTCCCTCCCCTCTGCTCTCCTCCCTCCTCGCGCTTCCCCTCCTCCTGCCTGGTCATGTGTCGCCTTTTTTTGTTTGCAGTGGAAACAATTTCTCGCCGCTCGGCGCGCCCCGGCCCGACGCGCCGCGGCGGAGGCGAGAGGGAGGCGGGACGGGGCGGGGAGAGCGGCGGGGCCGGCGGGAGGACGCGCGGCGAGCCCAGCGGACGCCGCAGGTCCCATGCCGCGCCGCGACCCCCGCGCCCCTGCCGCCCGCACCCGCGGCCGCCCCCCGCCGCCCGCCACCCCGGGCTCGTCGCGTCGCGCCCGCGCGTCCTGAGCCGGGCCGCTGAGCGATGCCTGCTGGGCACCCGCGAAAGTTTCTCGGCTCCGCTGAAGGGCAGCGGCGTCTCCGCGTCCCCGCTCCCCGCTCCAGCCAGGTGAGTGTGCGCCTCGCGCCCGCGGCGCCCGGGCTGGCTTGGGCACTCGGCGGGGGGCGCGTCCGAGGCGGCCCTGGGGGCGATCTCGCTGCTCGAGGCGAAAGATGCCGCGGTGCCGGGTGAGGGCCCGGGCGGGGGCCAGGCGAGGTGGACGCTTGGAGCCCCCGCGCTGGGAAGTTGCCTGGGCCGAAGAGTTTCCTGCCCCGACGAGCAGGCTGTTTGCCTGTGTGTGCCTGGGTTTCCGAAAAGACGCCCGGGCGGTTCGGAGTTGGTATTGTCTGAAGACGAGGGCTCACCGCCGTTCTGAGTCGTAGAAGGGGTGCGGATGAAGGAGAGACCCCGGAATGAGAAACGGGCTCCTAACAAAGATACCCCCCCCCCCAAACTGTGCAAGCTTGGCATCGGCTGGGAAGGTCTCCAGAGACCCCCGAGGCCAGACCTCACTTCGTCGCGTCTCTTTGAAACCTTTATTGGGCTCCGGATAAGTTGGGGGACAGCGGGCTTTTATTGATTTGTTTTTAAGGCTCGCCGCGGTGCGGCCAATAAAAGGTTTATGACATCTGACCGGCAGTGAAGGTATGCGAGCTCCCAATTGCCCTGTATACGCGGAGAAGAGCAGTTTCCCGTTGCCTGGCAACGACGCTGATTGACGAGGGAAGTAGCCAATCGCCGCTCTTCCTGGCCCCCTTGAAACATTTTTGACAAGTACAGTAGAGGGGAATGGAGCGCGTGCGTGCTTGCGCGTGCATGGAGGAGGAGAAGGGGGGGGGGCGGTGTTCCCCGGTCATCCAAACTCCAGACTGGCCGGTTGGGCTTAGGGAAGATTTCTCAACTTTTAAAAAGTTCACGTTGAAGATCGGTGGAGAACTGGGCCATAAGGTCTTTGTCAGTTATTTGGAAACATTCGGATACTAGGCAAGAAACTTAGGATTTTCTGCTGCATTTTCTCCAGGCGAGGGGAAGGGGGGGGGCGGAGAAGGAGGTGACGACAAAGCGAGTCATTAAAAATACAAGGAAGAGAGGGTGTGTGTATGTAGGGAATGTAATAACGTAAAAGTTGTAAGGAGGTCACTAGTGAATAACCATTTGTAAATCTAGTGGAGCAACCTATTGGCAGCAGATTAAAAATATTTTGCTTAACTGTAGACTTACATGGCCAGAATCTTTTTTTTTCCTTCCTGCCTCTAAAATAAGGGGAAAAAAAGATTTGGGGAATTATTGTAGAGTACAATAATGGAAAACTCCTCAGCTGTGGTTTCTGGAAACTTTTTTTTCCTTTCGTAAAATATGGAACTGTAGTGATCTGCAGCCGCCCATACTGTTCCTATAAGATAGGGGATTTTCTGAGAAACAGCAGTGGGGGTGGGGATGGATGAGACCCGAGGCAGACAAATAATCCCAAGGTACTGTACCCCCAACCTTTTCTTCCTAATGCCATTTTTCTAATATAACCACATAGCTGGCAGTGTTTGTTTAAAACAAAAGAAAACATGGAGAATAGCATGTTGGTTCCTTTGGGAAGCTCTGACAAATAAGCAAATTAAAAAGAAAGAGAGCAGCATGTTGTCATAGCAACAGTGCAATTAAATTACTTTACTGTCAGCCATGATATAATTTTCCTGTTTGGAAGCTCAGGAGACATAAAACTTTCATTTGGCGCTAAAGTTGACTTCAGTAGCTTCTGGTTCTCCTGTGTGGATACGCTGGTAATCAGAACATTGTCGGGTGGGATTTGAGAAAACTTTTAAGAGAAGCAAACCTAGCTCTTGATTTGTGCATAAAGAAGTTAAAAACAACAGCAAGTTGGGCAGTCATATTACCAAACCTAGAGCTATGATCTTCCGTTTCTGTTTGGTGTGCATATCATGAACTGCTTGCTGAACAGAAAGGACTGTTTCCTGTGGGTGAACCCCTAAGGCCTCTGCACTGCCCTCTAGGTTGGATTGGGGTGCATTTGAAATGGGCATGTCTCACAGTTCTGGGGAGTAGGTTGTATGTCTGCCTGGGGATTGGGGAGTGCTGGACTGCAGCTCTCTGGCTCACTTGTCTGAGTTGGGATTGGTGCCCATGTCACACTTTGTATTTTTTATTTTATTTATTTTAATTTTAAAAATTTATTTGGTATAGGGTGTCCCTATGCAGCTCAAACTCAGCTATCCTACTGTCTCACCCTCTCCAGAGCTGGGATTACAGACATGTGCCACCATACCCTGTTTCAGTTGCCTGCTCAGCATGGGGTTGAAGGGCTGGCATGGCATGGCATGCAGTACTGGGGATTGAACCCAGGTCCTTGCGCCTGCCAGGCAGGTGCTTAGGCCCCCGAGCTATCTCTCTAGCTCATGTCATACTTTGTGGAATCTTGTAATAGAGATTGCTTTGCTAAGGGTCAGGTATCTTACAAATGGTGCTAATGGACACTTGTTTAGAGGCTCAGAACAATCATGTCCCTGTTTTTCATGTGTTTTTTAGGCTCACGGTTTTAGGTGGATTGCTCAATCTTACTGGAGGGTAAAAAATTGAAACCAAGGTGGCACACACCTGTAATCCCAGCACTTGGGAGGCTGACACAGGAGGATCTGTGTGAGTTGAGACTAGCCTGGGCTACAAGGCCAGCCTGAAATACATAGCAAGATCCTGTCTCAAAAAGACAAAAAAAAAAAAAATTTTATATATATATATATATATATATATATATATATATATATATATAATAAATAAAAATAAAAAAAGAAAGAAAGAAACCAAAAACTTCTAAAGCCAAGGTCATTGTTTTATTGACACTAGTGGAAAACTGAAAAGGCGTTCTTTCTCATTACACCTGTGTTCTTTCTCTCCCACACTGAGTGCTAGAAGGCTGTGCTTGCTTGGTATCTGTGGGTGCTGTTCTGTTCGTGGACTTGTCATTTCTCTCTTTCTTTTCTCATCAGATATGATTTTACTCTCTGTTCTAGGTCATTGATAAAAGGAGATGGGAGTAGAATTGAGTAACAGTTTTCACTGAATTTGCTTTATTGTCCTTCTGCAGCCAGTTAATCTCATGATTTGTTTCCCCCACCACTAATTATTTGTTGTTGTTATTTTTGTTTTGTTACTGAGGTATTCATCACAGACCCTTCACAAGGAGCTGTATCTCCAGACCATTGGATCATTTATTTCATTTTACCTTGTTAATTTACTAGGCTGCCCAGGCTGACTTCTAGTCCTCCAGTCTCAGCCTCCCAGAGTACTGGGATTACAGGCACATGGCATGGCTTGGTCTCCCATTTGTTTATAGTACTGAAGTTACTTGCTTTTTCATTTTGGGTGTTTTGTCCTTGTGAAATTTAACGTATTCTTTAAGTTCAAATCCACAGAATTCCTCTTTATTTCTTTAAAAAAAATTTTTTTAAAAATTTTTTGTCATCTTTAGACTTGCCAATTATAATTAAAGGTAGAGTTTTGAGCTGTGATTTTTGTGAGGGTAATGTATAACTGTACAAACCAAATTAGTTGCCCCTGTACCTCTTTTTTTTTTTTTTTTCCTTATAACTTTATATTATGGCTCCCTCAGCCTTCCCTGGGAGTGGGGATGGGGCTGGTGCAGCGAGTGGCGCTGGGGATGAACCACAGTCCCCCCAGTTGCCTAAGCTTGCTGCTGAGCTATCTCGCCAGCCCTGTACCTCTAGTTTTATTTCTAAGGACTTTGCTGTGGTCTTTGTATGGAAACAGGTGAACTTAATCTGAAACGCTGGCCTTAAATTTTATAGATTTTTTTTCTCCCTGAAGACAGACAATAAGACCAGTAGTAAAAAGCCCCATGGGTTATGTATTGCACCCATTTCATAGTGTTGATCATGAAGTTTGAAAGAATTTTATATGTAGTATATTCTTATGCTGTACTGTAGAGTACTGAGGCACCCAGAAATGATTGATTTTTCACCTGGTCATGGTGAAAAGTCTTCATGCATCTAGCAAAAAAGCATTTTGAAATTTCTCAGTCTTTTTATACACTTGCACACTACAGGTGCTGTTGATAGTTTCAGTCTTGCTCTAGTTAAGAGATGCTGCAGTGGGCTGATTGTTCTTGCTAGGACACCTTTGTGCAGTGGGACCATGGATTTGCGTGGCTCAGCCAGAGCCATGGGGTGGTGCTGCTGCGAAGTTAG
Source organism: Myocastor coypus (assembly GCA_004027025.1). Lineage (NCBI taxonomy): Eukaryota > Metazoa > Chordata > Mammalia > Rodentia > Myocastoridae > Myocastor > Myocastor coypus. The sequence continues at coordinate 86,690 of PVJA010000059.1, read as the reverse complement.
GCTCTATGGAGGAGGCATGGGACAGCAAAGAACTGGGCCAGGCTGCCTTGGTAGTTGGAGTCGCCTGTGCTCACTGCTTCTCTGTACTGTCTTTCCAGGAGCCTTCACGTAAATGGGTCCAGTCATGCCTGCCAGTAAGAAGCCAGAAAGCTCAGGAATCAGTGTGTCCAGTGGACTGAGTCAGTGTTACCCAGGCAGCGCTTTCTCCAAGGCCCTTCAGGAAGATGATGACCTCGACTTTTCCCTGCCTGACATCCGATTAGAAGAGGGGACCATGGAAGATGAGGAGCTGACCAACCTGAACTGGCTACATGAGAGCAAGAACTTGCTGAAGAGCTTTGGGGAGTCAGTCCTCAGGAGTGTCAGTCCTGTCCAGGACCTGGATGATGACACCCCTCCGTCCCCTGCCCACTCCGACATGCCCTACGATGCCAGGCAGAACCCCAACTGCAAGCCCCCCTACTCCTTTAGCTGCCTCATATTTATGGCCATCGAGGACTCTCCAACCAAGCGCCTGCCAGTGAAGGATATCTACAACTGGATCTTGGAACATTTCCCGTATTTTGCAAATGCACCTACTGGGTGGAAAAATTCAGTGAGACATAATTTGTCATTGAATAAGTGTTTTAAGAAAGTGGACAAAGAGAGGAGTCAGGTAAGCCCCTTGTCTGGACCTGAATTTTTTTTTTTTACTTAAACATTTCTCCATTAAAATTGAATTTGTATCTACTACTGAAGGAGTAGTTCATCAATGGTCTTTATTGGATTCATTTACATAGCTGTGAAGACCTGAAGTAAATGGGTTTTGTGTTGATGCATTTCTTGAGGGAAACCCACTGATAGGGTTTTCTGTGATCACACCATAGGCATTTGCAGGTCTGATTGGTTCTCAGTGTCATCCCGCCACTTGAATGGTCTGAGAGTTCAAAGAAAGATTGGTATTCCAAGAGCAGCCATTAGCCATGAGGTGCCTCTCTATGACAGATATGGCTACCAAGAGCCATTTATGTTCTGTCAGATTATTCTGGAACAAATGGGCAGTGATAATGCTTTGGGGTGACCCTGGCCAGTGTACACTCCTGTACTCCAGCATCAGTCCAAGACATGAAGGCCAGCCAAATAGCACAGCGGATTGTAGCTCAGCAGATTAAAGGGTCTGCAAGCAGATGTAGGGGTTGCCCCGCCCCTGGAGCACGCTGAGGGGGCAAATGAGACTAGGTATGGTGGCTCATGCCTGTAATCCCAGCTCTTGGGAGACTGTAAACAGGCAGATCATTATGAGTCCAAAGTAGTGGTGAGACCCTGAACACCCTGTAGCACCCCCCCAAAAAAAAAAAAAAAAAATTCAAGACATGAGTTGCCAGAATCTTCTGTGAAATGTATATAAAGATAAGTGTTTGGCAACTTTGAAACTCTCTGAGCATAAAAAATTGGCTCAGGGTCAGGTTCTCATTAGGGACTGTCTAGAAAGTCGTAGTTTATGCTTTGTGCTCAGCTAATAGAAGATGGTTTTAATAATTTTATTTTTTTTCTAAGAGCATCATAGGTGAGATAGGATAGTCAGTGGCAGTACTGAAATAGAGAAAACAAAACCCGCATCTAACTTAGGGTTCTGGAAAGTAAGACGACTAAGTTTCAAAGAAGTGGTCAGAACATTTCCCTCCATGTCACTGTCTCCAGCTTTGATTTTCGTGTTACTGATGCCACTGTGGGTAGCTGGCACCCTGTTCTTCATGCTTGTTGGGGTTTGGGCTGAGGCACAAGATACCTGTGTGGGGGGCAAGCTGCAGCAGCAGTCTGGGCTCTTTACATTCTTTCTCTCCAGAAAGAAATGCATTTCTGTTTCGAGGAGAATCTTGAGAATATTCTGCTAGCCTTTGACATGGAAGAATATGAGTAATGAAGTGGTCACCGGGGCTTTATGTTGGAGGTGGTGGTGCCAGTGCTGGGCTCAGGAGTGTGTGGCTTAGGAAGGGGAAACTCTTGGCCTCCAAGGAGAGTGACTTTGATCACTGGTTCCCATGATGCTTGGAGTGACTGTGCAGATGTGAATGTTTATTAAGTCTTCTGGCTCCTCCTTCCCAAGGTTTTACTTTCTTGTAGTGGTGGCAGTTGTAGTGGGCCACTTTTAAGGAACAAGGACAAGTTTGGAATCAGAAAAGCCTTTTGCTACTTCCAGGTATCCAGTTGTGTCTCTCTTTGCCACCATTTCTCAGGCCGGGCATTTGGAACCTAACACTGGAGTTGGCTCTGTTGCTGCTTTAAGATGATTCTAGAAAATTCGAAGAGATTTATCATTCCCTTGTGAAAACACAGGCTGTGGTATTAGAAGGTTCTGTGTAAGCGGGGATCTGTGTGACAGGAAAGAGAATGTCTGGGAATAATTCCTGACCTAGAATGTAGAGAGGAAAGTTCTGCCCAGGAGTCCCCAAAGCCTCATGCCACTGATAAAGTAGTCAACAAGGCTTTTAGTCTGGTGTGAATAATTCTGCACATTCCAGCTTGCCTGCGTCTCTGTGCTTGACATAATGCTGGTGCACGTAAAAGAAATCAGCAGATACAACACTGAAATGTTAAACGAGACCAAGGCTGGAGTCTACACAGCGAGACTCACCAGGGTTATCATCAGCAGCCCTGGGAGCATGGCAAACTGGGATTGGGTGAGGTATTAAAGCTTACCTGGAAGAACTCCCTCAACTCCCCCTTCCTGGAACTGCATTGGATTCTGGGAGTCATCTTTTATGGGGGTGATGGTTGTCAGTCTGGATAAACACAGATAACGTCTGTTAAGAGGGAGTGGTTTGAAGGATTTGCGATTATTCATCTTCTGAAATGTTGTCCTGGCCTCCTAGTTACGCTGACCTGTATTGACACGTTTCTGATCAAATGCCAGTCAGTACTGTGCTTGGAGTTCCCAGTATTTGCAGGGCTGTGAGAACAAAGTGAGTTGGGAGTTTTGCCTCTTTTTTCTTCTTTGGGTGACCCTGGGTCTAGCTGGTGGCCGCTGTGAGAGGTACAACTGCCTGGTAAGCTCAGGTTCTCCCAGGTATGCTCAGCTGTGGCCAGGTATTTCAAGGACTGTGCCTCTGGCCTTCTCCACTTGGGGTTTTCTGGGCTCACTGAGTGCAAGAGAAAAAGCATCTCCCTGCTGCTTTTACCAGGGAAGGTACCTTCAGTTGGGCAGGCACATTTGTGTCTTTCCCAAGGAATTTTACCTGGCCGTAGCTCCTGTTCCAGGCTCAACCTCAATGCACATGACTAAGTAGATCTCCATGTTGGTAAGAAGCTCATTAGATGAAGGTGGGAATGGAGACCTTGAAACAGCATGCGCAAGGGTAGACGTTTTAATCCTGTGTGATCCTTGTCTCGGGGGCTTAAGTTGAACACGCAGGTAGACAGCTGTTTGGCTGGGCCGTGGGCGGCAGGGCGGGAAGGTACAAGGTTGCATCAGAAGCACCTGTGGTACTTGGACACCATTAGCATCTCTGCAGGGCCCCTCCCTGGAGAGATTGAGCTAGGTGGGTTGGAAAAAATTGATAGTTCTGATACGCTGCCTCGGTGTGTTTCTGGTGCACTGCTGGGTTTGAGAATCCCTGCATCAGATACTCTCCTGAGTTTTATTTTTAATCTCTGAGGTGACATCAAGCCCATTATCTCATGAATGAGCAAGTCAGAAGAAAATAGTTCTGCTTCTGTTTCATCCCTAAACGGTTCCAAAACTTGAGTTTTAGTTTCTAGTCACACAGATCTTTAAATATATGCAGAAGTGGAGAGAGGAACATAAATCTGCATAGCCACCACCCCCATGATGCACACCTGGATTCAATAGTTAATGAGGATTTGCCTTCCTTCATTCTTAGTTATTGCTGCTGCTGAAGTAGATTGAAGCAAATTCTAGTTTTTCGTGTCATTTTAGCATACTTTAGTATTTATGAGAATAATTGATAGTTTCTTATATAGTCACCTTGCAAGCATCCTGCAAATAAAATGATTCATTAGGGTCACTTAATAACAGATCTAATCCAGATGTCCCTGTTTGTTTACAATATGCCAGGGTTGAATCACGGTCTCTGCACTTGCCTAAGCAGGCACTGTAGTTTGCTGAGCTATCTCGCCGGCCCCTACACTATGTGAGTGTGAATTTGTATCTGCACATGGTCTGTGCCTTGTGAGTTGCAAGGCTGCACTCTTTCGTTACTTTCTTTGTAGTCTACAGCATCCACGCCCTCCCTGGTGAAGGAGAACCATCACTTAGTGGTGGAATGCCCTACCTTTCACTGGGTTCTTTGCTATTTCACTTACCTTGTTTTTCCATCCCATCATGGAGGTAGGCCCAGAAGTCTAGATCCCATTTTCTCCCCAACGCTGTTGGAGGCAGCTGTCTCAGGCACTTATGGAAGCTGGGAGACCCAGTCCTACAGGTCCAGGCTCATGCGGGGTCAGCTGTGAACTATAAAGTTGCCTGTCTGCCTTTTATCTTACAGTTTCACTTTTGGATGATTTTTTTTTTTTTTTTTCTTTTTTCTTTTTGAGACAGGGTCTCACTATGCAGTTGAGGCTGGCCTTGAGCTCACTTTTGTAGCCCAAGCTGGTCTCGAACTCACACCAATCCTCCAGTCTCAGCCTCCTGAGTGCTGAGATTACAGGTGAGAGCCACCAAGCCCGGCTCTTTTGGATGATTTTTGACCAAATTAATTGAGGTTCAGTTTTAAAGTCTGGCTTTCTGTTTTTTTTTTTTTTTTTTTTTTTTTTTTTTTTTTTTTTTTTTTTTTTTTTTTTTTTTCCTTTCTTTCTATTTTTCTCTCCTAAACACAATTCTTTTTTTTTTAAATTCATTCATCAGTTTTATTTTTATTTTTTTTTAAGATTTATTTATTTATTTATTTATTTATTTATTTATTTATTTATTTCTTGTTTCAGAACCCCTGCTTGTTTATTCACTCATTTTTATGGCCGGCTCAGCCCGCCCTGAGGGCAGGGCTGGCACAGCATGTGGTGCCAGGAATCAAACCTTGGTCCCTGAAGCTGCCCAAGCTTTCCCAAGCAGGCGCTTTAGACCACTGAGCCATCCCGCTGGGCCCCTAAACACAATTCTTAACTAGGACTGTGAGGTGAGGTAGGTGAGGAGCAAGGTACACTTATTTTTCATAGATTTTTTTTTTTTTTTGTCTTTTTGAGACAGGGTCTCGCTATGCAGTTGAGGCTGGCCTTGAGCTCACTTTTGTAGTCCAGGCTGGTCTCGAACTCACACCGATCCTCCTGCCTCAGCCTCCTGAGTGCTGGGGTTACAGGTGTGCGCCACCACGCCCGGCCTTCATAGATCATATTATCATGGCTCAAGTATGTGTTTTTATTTCTTGTGCTTTTCCTTTATTTCCCCTCTTGCCATTTTAGCAGAAATATTGTTAGCATCAGAAGGTTTACTAAGGAAACACTGTACAAAGGGCTATTTATTATTTCTAGGGCTGAGTGCTTTGAACATGCCTTAGGTTACACAGGAGGACAGCTTGGCTGAAGGAGAACTGGGCTGGAAGTGGGGCGGGGTCTCCTGTCCCCAGTTTGGGTGCTGGAGCCCCTGCTTGTGTGTGGGGGTGTGTTCTCATATACAGAAGTGGGAGCTGGCTTTTCCTGAGAGTTTTTTGACCTGGGGTTCTTTGGGTGTCAGAGGCTCTGATGAGTGATCACCTAAAATCACTGGCTGCATGTCTTGGATCAGTACAGATATATTTTCTTGGGAGAAGAATCCTTACAAGTTTTTTCTTTAGTGTATTTGTATGTGTGCACGAGCACACACATGTGCTCGCACATGCTTAGTAGAAAGGGTTAAACCCAGGGCATTTGCCCTGAATTATATCCCCAGCTGTTTTTTTTTTTTTTTTTTAAATTTTGAGACGAGGTCTCACTAAATAACTAAGGTGCCCAGTCTGGGCTCAACTTTGCAGTCTTCCTGCCTCTTCCTCTGCCTCCAAGTGTGCTGGAGGTGCAGGAATGTGCTGCCAGGCTTGGCCAGCTCTTGGGAATGGATGCTGAGGAGGGCGAGGAGCCACTGGTCATCTGAATGACAGTGATGATGTATGGAACATCTGCCTTGTCTTGCCAGTTCTAAAGCTGTGTGCTTGACCTTGGTGCCAGAATATAGCCAGCCTGGTGTTCCCTGTGGGTGACCTGCATGGGCTTCCTCTAGGTTCTGCGAATCTGGCTTGTTGGGGATTAAAATAACCCAGATGAATCCGAGCTTAACTCTGGGTTGTGGGATTGATAAAGAAGCAGTAAAGAGAGTAACTATAAAATACCTCTAGACAGTACTGTTGTGCTAGGGAGATGGGTCTGAGTTTGTCTTTGTAGTAAATGCAGGAGTCTTGCATTTGCTCAAAGGAAGTCCATTGCTGCTCTCCACGCTCTTGATTTTTAGGCTCTGTCCCAGTTCCTCTGCTTTGCAGGGTCCTCAGCAACTGTCTCCCTACAGAGTCATCCTCTTTTGTGTCTTTGGTATTGTGTCCTCCTTGATGTCCTAAATTGATCAAAACAATTACTTTGAATTTGGGAAAAAGGTAGATGTCTGGTGTCAGGTGGTGGACAGGGTGGATGGGGACAGCTGATGCTGTTACAAGCCTGTTTCTGTTGGATGGCACTTGGCAGCAGCAGTCACTATATTTTTGATCAGTCCTCCTAAAGAGGACTCTCACCCAAGAGGACTTACAGAATTGCACCAGAAAGTGATAAGAACAGTGGGATAAGTGTGTTTGAATTAAATGGACCTATCTTGAAAGAGATTCATGGTAATGTGTTTTTTATGGTAGTAACGTTTTTGTTTTTATGCTTTGTGTGGGACCAGTGATTGAACTAGGACCTCAAGCTTGCCAGGTAGGGTCTTATTCTCCTAAGCTATTTCCCTGGTCCCTATGGTAGTAACTTTTTAAACTTGAAACTGCCACCATATATTTTGGTATTTTGGTCACCTTTTAATATAAATTCTCCATCCAGTGCCTGGCACCTTTCCCCCTTTGCCCTCCTGGTGGATGAGATTCTTTGTTAAAAGCAGTTTTGAAAGTCATGTTGAAGGGCTGGGGCATAAGCACCTGCTTGGCAAGCACAAGGTCCTGAGTTTGATTCCCAGTACTGGGAGGAAAAAAAGAAAGAAAATGATGTGGCATCTGTGACAGTCCCCCCGTATGCACAGTGACCTCTGATTCCTACTCTTGGAATCCAGAACATTTCCATTTCCTGTGACATTAGTCAACATACCTGTTCAACTGGTATGAGAAGGAAGACCATTGGTAGTTTTTGACAACCAGTGTTGCCTGGCCCTGATGAAGTCTGTTCCTGAGACTCATGGTAATGTCAGGTGGAGTAAAGATGGGACAAAGGTGCTTTGTGGTCCTGGCTGAGTGATGACTTGCCTTACTTGACATGGAAGCTTCTGTATGAGGGGACAGCCTCTTTCCCACCAGTGCCCAGTGCAGAGTGAGTGTGCTGCTTTCTGCTCTGTGTGCTACAGACATTTGCCTCAGGCCCAGGCTCTACTAGAGTCTCTGTGTTCATTGAAATAAACAGACCTCTGTCACAGGTGCCCACACGCCAGCTTCCTCTGTGATCCCAGGAAATGCCTGCACTACCTTTGGCTGTATGCTGGGCCCTTCCTTCCATTCTTCCCTTCCTGACCTTCTTCCTGATTTCGCTGGGTGTCAGCTGCCATGCTTCTGTAGTCTTGATCTTGCCAACTTGTTGTTTGCTCATTCAACAGACTTTTGGAAGTCTCTACTGTACTAGATGCTAAGAGAATACAAATCTGGATGCACTGTGATCACTGCCTGAAGGAGGCTTCCTTTTCTAATGGGCTGTACTTGCAGAATCTCTTCTGGCTCACAGAGCTCCAGCAAAAGCTGGAGTTCCCCTTCTCTTGTCTATCTCCTGTTTTTCACGTCATTGTTTTTCTGGCTTCATGGATTCAGGGTTCCTCCTGTCCCTACAGTGACTTTCTAGAAAGATGCTAGTGACCATATTGGATTGGAAAAGCTTCTGGGAAGCTTGGCTCCCCTGGACCTGAGAACCCTATCAGTATAGCTTTCTATCTGCCCACCCCAAACTGTTGAAAGCTATTGATTTCTGTTCATCAGGACCTTGTAGCACCTGAGTAGGTCTACCAGATGCCTCTGCATTGTGTACTGCCTGGGAGCCAATCAGTACATTGTTTACCCAGCCTTCACTTTGAGCTGAAGAAGCCTTGGGACTTCCCTTTGACATTGGCTTAGTTGGGCCAGGGAGGAGGAGGAGTAGGAGGGGAGAGAAAGAGAGAGAGGGAGAAGAAATAATAATAGATTTGGATTCTTTTCTTTCCTTCCCTCCCTTCTTTCATCCCTCTCTTCCTTCCTGTGTTGGGGATTGAAACCAGGCTTCACACATGGTATTCAAGTATTCTACCACTGAGTTACAACTCAGCCCTTAATCTGTAATTTTTCATTGAGCCCTGGGTCATTTTAATGCTCTTTGGCTTTGGCAAAATGGTAGAAGTTTAAGGTTTGAATTCACTACCTTCCCAGTAGACTATTTTATTTTTTTGATGACTGTACTTGAGGTTGAACTTGGACCTTTGCACTGAGCTACATCCCCAGCCATTTTTGTTTTTAGAGTCAGGGTCTTGCTAACAACCTATTTGCCCAGGCTGGGCTCCAACTCCTGATCCTCCAGCCTTGACATCCTAAGTACTGGGATTATGGAAATATACTACTAAATCTGTCCAGAAATATATATACCTAAAAGGCTAACAGAATGTTTGATTTGGCTTCAGTTATTGTGCAGGTTTTTTGTTTTTGTTTTGTCATTTTACCTTATTTTTTCTTTAGCTCAGTGACTATGTGGACCCTGTAAGGCTTTATTCCTTGGCCATACTTGCTTGTACACTGGCCTGAAGTTTACAGAGTATACCCATTTATTTCCATTTTTTCTGTAGTGTCTTTGTGTTAGCAGGTCCCCAGTATCTTGTTGGCTGTCATTTTGGGGGTTTCAGGGGGCTCCCCTCTTATTAACTTCTTCAATAGAATTATTGGTGATGTTGAAGTGAGATTTGATCCTTGCCTTAGGTGCTTGTGTTCCTGGGAAACAGAAAGCATAGCAAAGGAAAAGCATAAGCTGAGGTAAGTACTGGAAGTGTCCCTTAGCAGTGAGTGTGGTATCACCCAAAGCTAGTGCAAGAAGCATCTCTTTCCCACATACAGGCATTTGGAACTGAGACAGAACACAATGATGGGAAGTTGTGCATTTTCCTTATAGAGGAAAACAATTGAATAAATTAGCAAAACATTCTTCAGCTATGAGAATGAGCATGAGACCTTAAAGAATGGATGAGTTGAGCTGGCCATGGTGGTGCATGGTATAATCCTAGCACTTGAGAGGCTGAGGCTGAAGGGTCACCATGAGTTGGAGGCCAGCCTAAGTGACAGAGTCAGTTTAAGGCCATTCTGCACTACATAGTGAGACCTGGTCTCAAAAAAACAGAAAGTGGTGGGGTGGGAAGAATGGATTAGTTGAGACAAAGATTGCTTGTTTAATCATAGAAAATCCAAATTAGAGTAGTTTAAACAAGCTGGACACGTATTGCTCCATCTCATGGATAAATCTTGAGGGATTGGACAGAGATTCACATTTCTCTGTTTGCTTTGCTGTTTTAGTGCATTGCTGGTTTTCATTCTCAGGGCTCAGGTAGCGCCAAGCAGCATGTACTCATCTTAGGAAGGGTTACTTGGGAAATGTAGCTTTGGGGGTGGGTAGGTGGGAGTCCTGAGTTAAGAATTTTAAGGATCTTTCCCAGAAACCTAGCATTATGCTGTTTTCATTTCATGGCAAGAGACTGGTCATATGATCTCTTTTAGGTGCAAGGAAGGTTGGGAAATGTAGTCTTTTAGGTGGAACTATTGCAACCCCAATTAAAAGATTGGTTGTTATTAAATAAGTGTGGGGTTTTCTGCTACAAAGTTGTAGATATTTAGGAAACCAATATGGCTGGATCCAAAGGTTGTGTTGGAACAGTGTTAGAGCAAAGGAGGGGACAGAGGTGGTGACTAGAAGATTACCTAAGTAGAATGGGGACTTGTTGGAAGAAAGAGAATTCTAAGTGGAAAACTTCAGATTGCCCTGGTGGGCTGGTAAGATAGTTCAGTAGTCTTAAGCACCTGCTTAGGTAAGCTTAGGGAACCACAACAACTGTGGTTTGATTGCTGGTACCAAATTGCTGTACCAGCCCCCATCTAAGGGCAGGCTGAGCCATTAAATAAATAAATAAACAAACAAACAAATAAATAAATAAATAAATAAATTTTAAAAAAGAAAACAAATTGCTTTGGTAACTTAGGTAGAGACACTGGCTTTTTTTTTTTTTGTAGCATTTTGGTTAACCAACATTTTGCTTCTCGCTGGTTAAATTGCATTTAGTATTTTCAAAAGGCAGTAGTTTGATAGAGGTAAAGATGTAGCCTGCACCATGTATGATAAGAAGAAAAGCAAGAGAATATATGGTTGTGGATAGTAACGTCTGAAGTCATTTTCTAATAACTTGATGGCTTGCCTGGTAAGATTGCAGACGGTTCTGAGCGCAGAATGAAGTCTTTGATTTCTGAATGTGTGCGCTCCTGCTTGAGTACCTTTGCATATGAACTCAGCAGGAGGCAATAACTGCAGGCAGAGAGAGGCACCGCTTCTCAGGGGGAGGCTGCAGCTAGCCCTTGCTTCTCTGCTCACTTGGGATGTGAGTGTGTGGTCCCCAGCGGGCCCCATGGGGTCAAGTTCTGTGCTTCCTTCTATTACTTGGCTTCCAGGCAGTGCCTCCTAGAAGGCTAGGCTAGCCCTTCTTTAGGGACAGGACTGATAAATGACTTAACTAATAGCATTAGAAAACTCCCAGCTAGCAGATCATTGTGCTTTTTTTTTTTCTTTCTTTTTTCTTTTCTTTCCCTTAAAGAAGGAAAGGCCAAGTCATATGAGTACTGACCAAGACTGTGGATGGAGTGGGAGGAAAACTGGTCGAGAATCTCTGGGAGTCAAAAGTCCAGGCAGTCTGGCACAGAACTGGGACGCAGAGTCACCTTAAGTGCTCCCTGAAGCCTTCATCAAAAGCCAACTTCCTTCACGTCTCCCTTAGATGCAGTCTTGCAAAGGAAGAACCAACATTTATAGCTGAGCCTCAGGCCTTGCACAATAGTTTGCAGAGTCAAAATATCAACTCTGCACTTTCAGAAGCAGTAGCCTCAGCTGTTTTAACAGTAGTCCATTCATGCTCCATTTGCATCTGTGGAGTGCAGGTGCTATTCTGAGTGATTCCAGTGCTAACTTGTGACAGGGACCCATCCACAGGGTGGAGCTGGAGTGCAGAGGAGGGCCACCTTAACTCATAGGTCCAAGCATGGACAGGACCGGTGATGTGCCAGATATAGGGAACACTGTACTAGTGGGGGTGGGAAAGAATGTGGGGGGCTTGTCAGAGAGTCTGATGGGCAGTGCCTAGCATGACAAGAGGGACACTGGTGAACGACGCTCTGGACAGAGAGGACAGCCAATGCCATGGCTCTGAGGGCATAGCAGCTCAAAATATCCAAAGGACAGAAAGACCTGTCCCTTGTCTGTTAGAACTCAAAAATGAGCTATTCAAAGGGACTAGAGGGAGAAATATCTTTTCTTGAGACTTGCTCTTGTGGTGTAGGAAAGAGGTAAAGGACATTCCACTACCTCATTCAGGACTAGGGGTCAGATGAAGGTGAATGTGCACGTTTGGTCAGGAGAGAGAGTGGGGGTTACAGCAAAATTCTCAGCTAACCGTGTTGAATTGGAGATACAGGTACAGGTCTTGAACATCTAAGTGGAGCCATCAGGTAGAGCTTAGTATGTGAGATTTTAGCTCAATAGGAAGTTGGGATAGAGTTATAAATCTGGGACACAGCGCATAGTCGGTGGAAACTAAAAGAGGATTTCTGGATTACCTCTCAGTCAAAAAGTCTTATTTCTTTGATGTGTTTTTTTTTTTTTTTTTTTTTTTTCATGAGAATACAATTTCCAAATGTGTTGTGGGTAGTTGCATCTCTGAAAGGATAAGAGAAATCCACCTGGTAAACATCCCATTTAATAAAGCCCCTACCCCAAGACTTGTGTGAGTTCTCTGCCATCTGGTCCCTGGCTGGAAAGAGAAATTTTTCTTGTATATGTGTCTCCATAGCAACGAGTTTGCCGTTGATATGGAAAGTAAGCAGTTGCCTTAGCAACAGAGTTACTGATGTGGTAGCTTCCTTGCTTTCTGGGAATGGATAAGCTGACCAAACTAGACTCAGTGCTTCGGGTGGGACTGCACATGCTGGCCCTGATGGTGTGAAATCAGTCCAGCTCTGAAAGAGATTGCAGCCCCTCTTGCAGAGGCCAGGCTTGGAGTGGTAATAAATCAGACCAAAGTAGTTGCTGTCAGTTGAAATAGATTATAAGAAGGTTCTCCTGGAGGAATGTTTTTAGTTCAGCTTAATGGAGAGAGCAGTGGTCAGAGCATCTTCAGTTGCAAGAAAAAGCCCACCTTAGTTGCCTTCAGTGAGTGAATGCTTGTCCCAGAGACATAATAATCATCTAGCTGACCAGGGACAAAAAGCAGTAGAGCATAATCCCAGGTCAGAGGTGTGTGGAGATGGCCTCTCTGCCCCACTATGGCCACATGTGTGCTCATCCTTGCCTTGTCTGGGGACTGGTACAGTGTCTTCTTTTTGCCTAGCTCTCTGCACATGGCTCTTGGTTTCTGCCCCTCTACCACCAATGATGTGCTGAGCTAGAATTTCATTGCCAACTTCTGTGAGGATGTGACCCTTGCCCACCCCAGCGTCCAGCTATGTCCACACAATCACTCTGTACAGTGTCCTTGTCATCATTTCCAGACACAGAGCTATTCTCTTCCTGGGTCGTTTGTTCAACTGTGGGTAAAACAGAGGCCACCCACCTCCCCCTACTTTCAACACCCCTTCATCAGGGTAGGGCTGGCTTGGGCTTGAAATATACCATCATGTGGCACTTCTGTAGAGTCTTTGACCTTTTTGAAACCATTTTACTACTGAAAACAAAAATAATCAGGAGCTTTTGAGGACTTGGTGCTTTCTGGTCGCTGTGAACACCTTACACAATCTTAATAGGTATGGAGCATTTGGGGACTATTTGGAGCTGCCATGTGCATTCACATTGTCCATGGTGGCCTCATCTTTTGGTCATTCATTCCCTTAGATCTGGGGCACCAGTACCCACATAAGTAAAGCTTTTCTTTGGTGGCTACTTGTTCCTGTCAGCTGCCCTCAAATTGGTCATAATCACAGGGTTGCATGATCACCAAAAATTATGAACTGTAGCCCTCGATCCAGACAGGATTAAATCTCAGCTATCCAGCCAATGTTGTCTTAGTTTTCAAAATCAGGAGGTTGGGTAGTAGTTGTTGCTAAGCATTGCATAGGAGGAGCCCATGTCATCTACTGATATTTTCAAAATGAGAAAAAATGCTCAGTGCTGGGGACTGGGAATACAAGGAGATCACAGAACTGGGGGAGGAGGTCAGGTGCAAATTAAAATAGTCTAGGAAGGCTGCCTAGTATCATTTTCCAAGGGATTGGCCAGTGGTCAGAAGTCCATAGGTTGGGACTCCAGAGGAGAAAGCCATCCCTAAAGGAACAGCAGAGAGGTGCAAGAGGAATCCTAGAGGAAACACAGGATTCTGTTAGTTGCTTCTTTAACAATGGCCTCCTTTGGGGTTGGTGACAGGGAAGAAGTTCTTTATATTGTGAGAGTTGGCTTGGACCCAGAGGTGGCAATGCCTGGGAGAGGATACTGAGTGTGACATATGTGAACAGACTTTCGCAGGGCCTGCTGCAGGCGCTGGAGTTGTACAAGACATTTGTATCCATGGTCTTTAGCCTTTCCAGCAACTGTAAGGTAGATATCATGTACTTTTTGTAGACGGGGAAACTGAGGCTTAGAGCTGTTCACTGACTTGCTGAGGTGATACAACCAGATGCTGAGCCAAGATCTAAGACTTTTTTTTTTTTTTTTTTTTCTTCCTTCTCCTCAAACAGTGGGCTCCTGTGGTCTAGAGAGGGAAATAGATTTGTGAGAGTAGGTGGAGTTAGACTGTGGGGTCTTAAATGCTATGTCAAGGGGCCTGGACTTTGTTCCCAGGGCAGTAAGAGAGGGCCCTGGGACACATAGCCCAGGCTTGGTGTGTGGGATATAAAGCAGTGGAACTGTATGTGGTGCATGACTTCGTGGCCCTTTAGCCAAGTGTGTATCTGGCCAGATGTCTTAGGGCAGGAACATCCTGGGCTAGTGGCTTTCCCCTCCTGTCTACGCTCTCATGGTGATGAAGTCCTTGTCATCACAGAGCTTTAAGCCATGCTTAGTGAGGTGTGGACACTGCAGTTCTGTGACTTCCCTTTTCCTTCCTCCCCTAGTTCCTGCCCTGTATCCCTGGGCTCTCTCTTCCCTCCACCTTTGTCCTCTGTGGCTGTCACTGCTTCTTTTCTGCCTCATTCGGGAAAAGCGCCCTGTCTCTGCAGGTGTGATCTATTGCCAGATGGTTATTTTGTTAGCAGTGGTTGAGTTTGATGAAACGCTACCCTGTCTGCTCTTTCTCCCCAGTGTAAAATGATTGGCTTGTTTTGTGCCATTTGTTGATCCTGCTGCTGAGGTGTGATGGTTTGTTGGGGACCTCTGCTTGTGACCCGGTTGTGGCAGATGGAGGGCCACATTTGCCCTCACATTCTGGGAACTGTCATGAAGGTGCTCAGATAATCTGTTTAGAAATGGCAGCTTAGATGAGGCGTGGTGGTGCATACCTGCCATCCCAGCACTTGGGGGAGGTGGAGGCAGTAGGCTCACCGTGAGTTTGAGACCAGCCTGGGCTACAGAATGAGCTCAAGGCCAACCTGAACTGCATAATGAAACCCAGTCTCAAAAAGACCAAAAAAAAAAAATAAAAAAGAGAGAGAAAAAGAAAAAAACAATGACAGCTTAGTCACATGACCTCGTTGTTGGATTTTTCCTAGTGCTTTGTATTTATCTGCCTAGGCAAGAATTGCTGGCTGAGTTGAGCCCCTCTGAAAGATATGTTGACATTCTAATCTCTGGTACCTGAGAATGTGACCTTATTTGGAAGTAGGGTCTTAAGAAGCAATCAAGTTTAAAATGATGTCATACTAGATTAGGATGGTCTTTAATCTAATGAAATTGGTGTCTTTCTAGAGAAGAGAGACACAGCATTGTGTGTGTGGGAGGAGAATGGCATATCAGAGTGGGGGCAGATACCTGAATTGTAGATTTGGGGCCCCTAAGTCTAAGGAAATAGATGTCTGTTCTTTGAGGCTGCCCCCTTTGTGTGGGGTTCCGATATGGCAGCCTTGGGAAATAGTGATAGCAAACAAAGAATAGCAGTGAATTCCTATCCCCCTAGAGAGACTGTAAGACTGCAGAGCAGAAAGGTGCTTTGGTGCGAAGAGATGGCCAGTGTCCTTTTCCAGAGAGGGCACCGCAGCTTTGAGGGTGTTTGCAGCTGCACATGGGAAGCTGGTGATAGATTGGGGTCTGCCACACAGGTCTCTCTGTGCTTGGCACTTGTCCCACTCCTAACACTGCATGTTCACTGAATATGTTCGAAGTCTGATTGCATTGGCATTAAAGCAAAGACAGCTGGAGCACTGTGGGGCCACTACTGATCCCAGCCCTCTAGGAGGCTGAGGCAGGAGCATCACAAGTTTGAGCCAGACTCTGCAGTTTTATGACTTGGTAAGACTTTGTCTCCCCAAAGAAAGCAAGACACAGCTCACTCAACACGTGTGGAAGGGGGTCAGCGCAAAGGCCCTGGGTTTGATCCCCAGTATTGCAAAACACAGACTTAGCTATCTTACTTTGTCTTTTGTATGCTTGGGAAGATGGCCTTCTTCACTCCTGGGCTTTCTCAGCTCACACTCTGCTTCATCTTTGGGTTGTTTGTGAGTCTAGCCTGGTTCTTCTCTCAGCCTCTTTACACTGGTTTCCCCACTTGTAGGATTGTTCTGTTGCCAGTTCCCTTGTTTCTGGCCTGTGCCTGCTTGCCCTGGGAGGTGGTTCTTGCTGCTAGGATGTCAACTTGACTCGGTATTGCCTGGTGCAGTTGTGTCCGGCGTCTTTTACTCAGGCCCTCTCTCAACCTTGGCCCGAGCTGGAGTGGCTCTCTTCTACCTGGTCGCATGCCCCCCAGGCAGAATGCTTTAGATGGAACCTGAAATCATGAGCCCCAGTTCATACAGCTGTGAATACCCGATGCAGATGAGTTCTTAGTACAGAAGCAGAGGGACTGGATGGATGGATCCCTTGGAATTATTCATGTATTGGCTGCTTTGTTCGCGATGACTCAATGTTTGCATGACCTCAGTTTTACTAAGCATGTGAAGGCACTTTTGTTGAATGTCTTGCATTCACTGATGTAATAACATGGCCTTTCTAGAGGCAGTTGTATCGTTTAACCCAGGCTGCTTTTTGAGAAGTGGGACTTACTCCCTGCTCTTGAGAGCCAAGGTTGTTGGGGATCGGGGAATGAGCTTTAGGCTCAAGGTGACCTTCTTTCCCTGAGTTTTACCCTCCACAGTTGGCTCCTGGAGACTAAATAAATATAGCCAGGTATAGTGGCACATGCCTATAATCCCAGCACTTGTAAGGCTGAGGCAGGAAGATTGATGTGAGTTTGAGGCCCAGCCTGGAGCTACGTGTGAGCTCAAGGCCAGCCTGAACTATAGAGTGAAACACTGTCTCAAAGTAAACAATACTGCCTATACACAGGCCTTCTAGATGCACTGTTAACCCCAGAGGCTGGAAAGAGAACCTTCTGGAAATATTCCAGCTCATCCCTTCTGAACTTGGGGTTACTTTTCTTCAGTGACTTTCCTAAGTAGTGAGTATTGGAGCTGTGGGGAGAAACTAAACTAAATGGAAGCCTGGCCTTCGCCTTGGGGGGGGGGGTGTCCCTACTCCTAAATAGGGTTGCGGAGGAGGGGCTCAAATTTGTAAGGAGTTTTTAGTGCAGCTGTTGAGGACTGCAGCAGGGGAAGCTCAAAGCTTACAGGGTTCCCGGAGATTTTGGTCATACAAGTGGATTCAATTACTTTGGTGCTTCCTTGGGCCATTTTTATTTTCTTTAATACCTGATATTTTATTTTGCTAGGCTTCCCCCCCTCCCCAGAATAAAGGCACATTCAATAATAAGAATTCTCCAGTATCCAATACAAAATGATACTGCTTGTCAGTTTGAAGAAAAAGCAAATTGTCTGCCCTGTGTGTTGGGATTTCCTTTCTTTTTCTTTTCTTTTTTAAGAAAAAAATCAGCTTAGAGAAAATCCCTGAACATAGTCTCCTGATTGAAAAATATATTAGTGGATTTTGCTGCTTTATCATTTTCTTAAAGTAACAGTTTTCTTTACTTAAGAAAATATCTAGCTATCTCACTACTGAACTACATGGCCAACAGCCTTCCCAGTGCAAAGGACTTTTTAGGGTTTACACAACTGAACAGAAGCCTTTATTTCATACAATTGCAGTGTTGGGAAGAACCTCAGTGTTGCTTGCGCCCAGCCCTCCACGGCCAGCTCGTGTCGTTTCTGTGAGACCTTCCGGGTGAATTTGCTAAGATGAACCACCAATGATGCCTCCAGGCCACCCCTTAGTGCAGAGCTTGCTACCTGTGCATAATCAATAAATGGGTGTGTTTGGCTGTTCTACTGTGGCCCACCAGCCAACAGGTGATTTGGAACATGGATTCCATCTGTGTATGTTGTATTTGTGTAATCATTTAAATTGTGTATGTACTTTGCCTCTGTTTTAGCAACATGAAAAGGTTAATAATATGAGTTATTATGAAAAAGCATTAGCCTCCCATTGCACTTTAGTTGGGGAAGGGACGGAAGTCACGTAAGACGGAGCTTTCCTTCTTGGTTGGGTGCTTGTGGCGGTGTTTGGGCTTAAAGGGAAAGTACGGAATGAAAGAGCACCTCTGACTTGCTGGGGAAGTACTGTGATAAGGTTGAGGCTGTTTGGAGTTTTTGTAATCTTCTTTTTGTGTGTTTGCTGTTGGTGGGCAAGTGCTTTGAAACAGGGCTACCCTTCACAGAGGTCTTGGCCTTCACATACTTCACCTTAACATCTGTTCTCAGGAAAGCATCACGGGGATAGGGGAAGAGTTGCTTTAAAACCCTGAATGGATTTTAATCAGTGGATTAAAGCACCTGTTTATGCACATGCAGGGACCAGGGTTTGATCCCTGGAGTGCCTTGCTGGCCCCGACCCCGGGGAGCTCCCAGAGGGGTACTGAGACTGGGCGTGGTGGTGCTCGCCTGTAATCCCAGTGCTTGGGAGGCTGAAAACAGGAGGATCATTAGGAGTCCGATCTGTGTAGTTAGACCCTGTAGAGCCTGTACTAAATACATTAAAAAGAAAGGAATCCTAGATGGATATTCTGTAAGCATCTCCCTAGGCTTTTCTGCCTGCTGGAGTCTGGTGAAGTGTTGTTTCCTTTTCAGAAAGACGGGCCATCGGCTGGCTCTTCAGTGTCTGTCCTTCCCAGTCGCCTTGCTTCTTCCCCCATCGCCTGCCATGTCGCAGTTGTTCATAACGTTCTGTCTGGGTCTCATGACTTTGGATCTGCCATTGCTCCAGGATCCGCTGATGGGCTCTACTTGGTGGCCCAACACTGTGTGCAGCCAGGGCTGCGCCAGCACTGCTGATGGCTGCGTCTGGGGTCCATGCTGTCACTGCATCCCCATCCCTGCTTCTTCACAGTTGGCCCCTGAGGCATCTCATTTTGCCTGCAGGCACTCCCAGGACTGGAGCTTATAGCCAGGGCTTTTGCACTGAGCGATATCCCCAGCTCTTTGTTTATTGGTTGGTTGGTTTCTTTCTTTCTTTCTTTCTTTCTTTCTTTCTTTCTTTCTCTCTCTCTCTCTCTCTCTCTCTCTCTCTCCGTCTTTCTCATTTTGAGACAGGGTGTCACTGAGTCACTCAGCTTGAATCTGTTACCCAGTTTGTGCCCCAGCCTCCAGGAGTGTGCCACCCCCCCCCCCCCCCAGCTTGCTTGCTGTGCCCCCGAGGGGCTCTCCGCCAGCTCTGTTTGTGCCTTTTTCTTGCCATCTGTCTGCTCTAAATCCAGGCTTCCCGGTCATTCTCTCCCAGGTCAGAGGACAGCCTGGCCGTGGTGTGGGGTGGGGGCGGGACAGGGCTGGCCTCTGCACTTCCACCTGTTATGCACACGCATGGTGCTCTCATTCTCCTGGCCTTCTGGCTAGGAACCTGGAAGGTTCCATCCATGCCGAGCCCCAGCTTGTGGCCCTACACATTGCTTGTGGTCGCCCCATCCCTCTGTTCCTGAGTGACCAGGGCAGCCTTCCTTGCCCTCAGGCCTTACCTCCTCTCTTTGGATGCTGTCGTGGCTAGTTTTGCCATCCAGCTGTCATTGCTGGTTGCTGCCAGCCACAAAACTGGGTCCTTCTGACTTCTCAGCCTCTTCAGAGCCTACTGTTACCATCATCTGCATTCTTTCACGCTGTCCTTCAGGAGTGCCTGCTCCTGCGCGCAGCTGGGCCCTGCCTGCCCTGTGCCGGTGCGACCACCTGGTATAGTCCCCTCTTTCTACTGCCTTTACTGGGCCGCTCTCCTCTCTGTAAGCGCCAAGCCTCAAGCCTGCTCTTTCCTAAGGGCTCCATTTAGAGCCCATCTCCTTAATCTAATCTGCTTCTGATTTTATTAATCTCTCTCCAGCCCTTGGCATTTATGGTCTGTCATGCAGTTTATAATACACTTTACCATAAAGTCTGCCCGCTGCTAATGGAATAAGGAGCGGTGCAGATGATGTCTAGGAGCGTGGAGGCTTGAGTCACAGACCTAGGTCTAAATCTTCATGTCACCACTTGCTGGCTATGTGTCTGTCCTTGAGCAAGTTGATCACTGTTAAGGATTATTCTCATATCACGGATGTGGGAATGATAGCAACTCGCCTACTTGTTTAAGGCTTAAGTGAAATAGTACAATTCCTGGATGATAGCGCGCTCAGTAAATGTCATACTGATGTCCTTTCCTTCATTGTCGCGTTCCTCAGAAGTGTAGCTCTCTCAGATTTCTGTGCCTAGGCCATCTTCCCCAATGTGACCGTAGCTAAAGCTAGAGGTTTTAGAATGAAGGTTAAGTGGGGCCATAGACTGGGACCCTCATCAGATTAGGTTGGTGGCCCTAGAAGGGGGAATCTTTTGCTTATGAAAGGATGACGAGGGAGAGGATTCTGTCCGCCTTGCACGCACACCAGAGTGGCTGCAAAAGCACACGGATGCTTGTCCCGCTGCCAGGAAAAGAATCCTCCTCAGGAGCCAAATCTGCCCGCACCTTGATCTTGTACTGTGTAGACTCTGACTGGGAGAAAAGGCTGTCCCTTGTAAGTCACCCCATCTTTGACGTTTCCTCATGGTAGCCTGAGCTGACCAGTACAGTGTGCTTTTACTTTTGCCATCATTAGATAACAGTTTGTCGAGCTGAAGTTACCTGGGCACTGACTGTTGGACAGGATCTCACTTAATCTTACAGGTCAAAGCTTTCGGTTCTCATAACCACTTCAGGAGGTTGGTTGAGTAAAGTGTCGAGGTCCCCCCAGAGTCTAGCAGTGCCTGGGTTAGAAGCGTGACTTTAGATTGTGGCCTTTGAGAAATGGCACTTCCTGGAGAAGCGCCGTGCTGGGTGTGTCCCGCTGGATGGGAGGCCTGCGTGTTGCCAGGGACCAGGGAGCAATGCTTCTTGATGTCAGAAGCCGTTTCTTACCTCATATTTTATGTCCAGGGACATTTTGCAAGCCTAAACGCCTCCAGACACTTAAATCACCTAAGGATGGGTCCAGAATGTAAGTTTTCACCCATGCTCCCCTGCTCCATGGGTACCAGCAGTGAAGGTTCCCACCTTGAGCAGGGCTGAGGAAAGATAAGGAGGCTCTGACTGCACCGCTGGATAGTGAACCTTCTGAGAGTCACTGCCTCTCCTTCCCATCCTTTTTCAGGGAGTAAAGCTGGGTTGTACCTGAATAAGCAATCTACTCCTGTTGGCTTTCTCCTGTACTTTTCTCTCCCTCTCAGAGCTAAATTTAAGAGATCAGAGAAATGGTACCCCACCTACCACCCCTGCCCAGCTTTCAGAAATTTCTTCTCTGTCTTGGATTCAGTTTTACTAGTAATTATTTTAGACTCCCTTTTTTCTCAGAAGTTGATGGATTTGGGCTTTGGTGGGGGGAAGCTGTGAGCAAGCTGAGGTTTAAGATGATAGAGTAAAAGCTTATAGAGTACGAGGGCCCTGTATGTAAACACTGGCCAACATTTCTTACTAATGCGTTTGTAATAAACAGCCCATCTCCTTTTAATATGGGTTATCACCAGACTTATGTATTGCAAACAGACTGTGAAAGTGAAAAATGAAAGTAGACAAAACCTGTAGAGGCGGGGAAACAAATATTCCAACTTCTTAAACTATTCTTCGAAATTGACTATTCTGACAGCCAAGGGAAAAACAGAACCTTGACAGGTTATATAATTCTGCTTCTCTGGTAGAATCCCAGCTCTGGATAGAGGACAGGGCATTTCATCCTGTTACCAGTTTCTGGAAAGAATTCATTGCAGGGTTGTTCTTTCCACAGAACTTGAAGGTATATATATTTATTTATTTTACAGCTGGTGTGTTACCTTGACTGTAATTCAGGAAATGATAGTCATGACCTTACTTGTCTCTGTTCCTTTAGACTTTGATAACAATCAATTCTTCCAGAAGTGTTCTGTAACATTCCCGCCAAGGTTGGGCTGGATTCTTTCCAGTGGAGCCATAGCTTGGGTTTCTCTTCACCCCTGCCCTCTCTGCCTATTGTAGCTGCCCTAGGTGTTGATAGTGCTCACCTCTGGTTTGATGGTAGGCATGAGACTAATGGTTTTCCAGTTGGTGAAACCAAGTCATGTGTGAAAGGCCTCAGCTGTCTTTTAGCATCTACTACAGTCTGTAGCAGATCTGTCCCTCAGGATATGAGGCATCTCATTGTATCTATGGCAGAGCTGGGTGTCAGGCTTGGACCAGGAGATCTGAAGCCCAGTCCTGAGTCATCCACTGACTAGAAGTACAGTGTGACCATTTCACAGGTGTTGCACCTTCGGCCAAGTGAGCTTGTTGAAGCAGAGAGGTAGAATTCATCATCGAGTGCCTGTTCCATGTCCGTCACCAAGTGTTGCTGGTGGTGCTTGGAAGCCACCACCACCACCACCAACATCTTCTCTGTATCAGAGAAGATACCACAGTGTTTAACAACTGTGGAGAAGGTTGCCTTTAAGGCTCTTGTTCTTCTAATGATCGTGGGAGTGTCCCTGACTTTCTTCAGTCATCACTCTAGTGGCCTGAAGAACTCCTCCCTCTCCCCAGTTCCTATCCAATTGGATGCTGAGAATATGCCCTTATTTCCAAATTAGGGTCTTTGCAGCTATAAATAGTTAGGTGAAGTTATGTGACTGACGCTGAACTGGGCCCTCAATCCAGGGAGCTAGTGTCCTTCCAAGAAGAGGAGCACAGACACAGGCAGAGATCATGTGACTACAGAGGCAGAGATGCACGTGACACAGCCACTACCAAGGAATGCCACGGATTGTGGGCAGCTCCGAGGGGCTGGGAAGAGGTGTGAGGGTCTTCTGAGGGACCACAGTGTTGTCGGTTCCTTGATTTCTGATTTCCAGCCTGTGTTGTTTTAAGCTACCAAGTAGTTACCTGTTATGGAAGCCCTAGGAAATTAACACACTCGTGGCAAGTTTTTATTTAAAAATCACACAGTGTGTTTGAGCTGTCTGATGCTGAAGTGTGGCTCCTCATGGCTGTCTTTGCATGTCACATGTCACAGAAAGACTGATGTTTCCTGTTCGTAAAAATTTAGGCTTTGATAAAATTTAAGCTTTTTTTTTTTTTTTTTTCCATTTTGTAGGTGAAAGGATATCAATGACTTTGTTTTTGTGGTGCATATGTTTAGTTGAGGATCCCTAACTCTGGCCTCTGAGGTGTAACTCACAGCTGGTACTGACTAGCCAAAAAGACAAAGAAAGAAAAAATACACAAAACTTGAGGTATTCCAAGCAATTGCATGTTGAGGAGAGGCTGTTGGACAGTGGCTACCAGAGGATGTGCCTCCTGTTTCTCCTACTCTGGAGTCAGCAGGGCACCCTTTCTCCTGGGGACCAGTCTCCTCCCTGTCCCTTATTTGCATATTGATGAAGGTGACCTCCAAGGATTTGCTCATGCTTTCTTGGCCTAGAATCCCAACCCTTCTGTTGGGCATTTTTCAAGGGCTTTACTGGTCTGAACACTCTACAAAGTGGGTGGTTACTGATTCCCTTTTATGCACAAGGAAGTGGATGCTCAGAGAGACAGGGAGGTATCTTGTCCCAGACCACAGCCAGGAAGTAGCAGAGCAGAATCTGAATTGAGGTCCTTCATATCCAAAGTCTGCTTGTCCCCTGGTTCACCCTGAAGGGCATTTGTGTCAGGACAGTGGTCTGCATAAATGCTGATGGACACAGATGTGTTTGGAGAGGAACCCACTGAAATGTAGAATGTGAGCGCTGGGGTAGGGGCTGGCATGAGGTAAGGGCAGAAAGATGGCAAGTTGCTGTGTGGTGAGGGGGTTGACCTCCACACTTAGGAGTTAGGTTGCTTTCCATCTACAGATGTGGACCTGTTGAAGGCTTCGATTGTGGCAAGGAGCAGAAGATGGTGGGAGTGATGATTCGGGCAGCAGGAAGAGGTGGTAACAGTAGAGTCCAGTCAGGGGCAGTAAGGGCCAGTTGGACTGGTGCAGCAATAGGAAGGGGCAGGCAACCTCAACCTACTGTCATGAAGATTGATGCCGTACACTTGGATGGGTGTTGGGCAGTGGCAGGAGGAGTGTGAGTCTGCTCAGGGGGGAGGACAGTGGGAGCACATGCATGGTAGGGGGCAGCAGGGAAGCACTGTAGGGAGCAAAGGGGATTGATGTGCTTGGAGGGGTGCTGGGGAAGGCGCTGGTGGTGATCTGCTCATGGTGAACTCAAAGCACCTCAGGGTCACCTAGAGAGAATGCCTGCTAGTCCGGTGGTATGTGGGGTGCCGAGGTAGCCACAGAGCTTTGGAGGAGCTGGGAGGGTCAGTGTGAGGCTGGCCAGTGTTGACATGGTGCTCACTCAAGCGCACCTCTCCAGGCCTTCCCTGGACTCGGCTGGGCCCCTGCACTTGGCTGTGTGCTGCATGGGTACGGGCAGTGGTGGAGTTAGATGGAGGGGGCTGCAAGGGTCACGGCACCCCGTGTTGTGGGAAGCGCTTTGTGAGGTTAAAAGCAAATCAGTTGTCCATATGAGTGTACTCTTGGGAAGGTGGAGGTGGGATCATGGCATGAGCTGCCCCAGGAATCCTGGGAATGTAGAGTCCACAGTAGAGACTTAGCACTATTCATCAGTACCTTTGCACTGACTCTCTTAGGAGGAGGCTTTGCGACCTCTGGACATCTCAGGGCTGGTTTTACTCTGAATTCTCATGCACGAACGGTGATGCAGTGGCAACGCTGAAAGCCATCAGGGCACTGCCTGTGGTCTGTGGGGTTGACGATGCTGTCAGGACCACTTTTGTAGGGAAGGTGACATCCTGGTGTGTAGCCTCGGCACACCCGGTGAGGAGCAGGTAACTGCCCGCTCACGGAATAGGATTCAGAAGCAGAGCAGTTCACGTCACCCCCACGGTGGGCACACAGCAGGAGGACAAGTTCATGAGTCCACTCGGCATCACTGTTACCACAGACTCCCCCTGAATGTTGTCCTTAGGGGAGCTGGAAGGTTGGCTGCCGTTTCACTTGAACATGGTAAGGAGCTGAGGCTCATGAGTCAGTTTTCCATCACTATAAGAATACAAGGGGCTGGGGAGGTAGCTCAGTGGAATAAGCGCTTGCCTGACAAGTGCAGGGTCCTGAGTTCAATCCCTGGTACCGGAAAAAAAAAAAAAAAAAAGAAAGAAAGAAAAGAAAAGAAAACAAGCCTGAGCTAATCACCTTACATAGAAAGAGGAAAGGTTCGTTTTGGTTCGTGGATTTGGAGCTTGTAGTCCGTGGTGGGCTCTAGCCTTGAGGCTGTGGTGAAGCAACCCATCGAGGCTGGGGCACTGGCAGTGCCTGATGCTCTACCTTACAGCTAGAAGATGAAATCGAGAGGGAGGAAGGGAGCAGTATCCCACAATCCCCTCAGGGTTGCAAGTTGCCAGTGACCCACCTCCCCCTCCACCCCCAAGACCAACCTTGGAAGGTTTTTGTCATCTAGTAAAGGTGACAGTCTGGGGACTGAGCCTTTGATACACAGGCTTTAGGGGAGATTTAGGATCTGAATCCTAGTGAGCTTGGTGTGCAGAAAAATAGGACCATAGCAGGGACAAGGCTACAAATGGAGGCCTTAGTCATCCGTACAGGATGAAGGCAGTGATGTGGGGCAAAGCTCCTCCTGTATTTGAAATTAAGCTTGTTGGTGAGGATTCCCCGTTCACCAAACCTCAGTAGTTGATGTTGTGGTCTATTGCACCTCCCCTGGAATGGTCACTCTTCTCAGCTGGGCCAGTCCAGCAGTTGGCTGCGCCTGGATAAGCCCCTTCCTGCTAAGGTTGGGTCCCAAGCTTGTGGAGTGAGTAAAGCCAACTGGGTGCTCTCTTTGAAGCCCAGGCTGGTCTCGAGCTCACCATGATCTTCCTGCCTCAGCCTCCTGACTGCTAGGATGACAGGCATATGCCACCACACCCAGCCTTGCCCGGGACTCACTCTGAGACTGTGGGACTGACTCACTGTGCCCACAACCAGGATGCGACTGAAATGATAGGAGAAAAGATGCCTGATGAGACCTCACTTTCTTTGCCTTTACCAGTTTTATTTGCATTTTTCTTTCAGTCTGAGAAGGTAGAAAAGGTACTAAAGAAATACTTAAAATGTCCCCTCTTGTGATGATAAGCATGAGAATTTTGTTTTTGTTTTTTTTTTTTAAATGATGGCTGGCTCAGCCTACCCTGGGGGTGGGACTGGCGCAGCATGTGGTGCCGGGGATTGACCCTTGGTCCCTGCGGTTGCCTAAGCTTGCCTATGCAGGCACTGTAGACCGCTGAACCGTCTTGCCTGCCCAGAATTTGCTTTTTTATTTTAAGGAGAAATGACTTTAATATATTTGAAACCTTTCTGTTCAGCTATAAAAAATCTGAAGTCTGATCACACGCAGCAGACGGATTTGTGTGTTTTAAGTGTCTCTCCCAGGATGCCGCCAAGGCTGCAAGGAATGTCCCCAGACATGTCTGGCTCTGAGAGAAGCAGTCCTGTGGGTGCATGGGCGAGTGAGCCTGCAATTCCAGCAAGTCTGGGTATTCCCAGCTGATGCCGCTGGCAGGAAGTCATTCCAGGTTGCTCGGTGGTTTGCTCGGCTTCCACACCCTGCGCGCGTGCGCCACATCCATTTATCAATGGGTGGATCACGCGCATGCGCAAGGGAGCAGAGGCGCTTCCAATGTTTGTGTCTGGGGCCTAGTCTTCCTCTTTCTCCTGGAAATCATTTCTGTTATATCAGTTGGCAGGGCCCACCCTAACAGTAATTTTAAACAGAATTTCCTGATGCACAAATCTCGAGGCCGGAAGTCCGAGATCAAGCCGCGAGACCTCTCTTCCTTGACTTCGTTCTTAGGGCGTCAGTGCATCCATCACCTTACCCCTGTGTCCAAATGGCTTCTCATGAGGGCAATATCAGGTTGGATGAGGACCTGCACAAATGGCCTCGTTTAAATTATCTCTGAATAAATGACTAGAGTAACATTGTGAAATCCTGGGGTTATATAGAAACGTTGCAAAAATAACGCTTTACCCCTAAAACTTCATCATCAATGGTCTTCTCTATGGCCATGATACAATTCACCTTTTTATTTATTTATTTATTTATTTTAGTGGCTGGCTCAGCCTGTCCTGGGGCTGGGGCTGGTGTTGCATGTGGTGCCAGGGATTAAACTGTGGTCCCTAAGTTTGCCTAAGCTTGCCTAAGCAGGCATTTTAGACCACTGAGCCATCTTGCCGGCCCCCCATGATACAATTCTTACATCTAAGAAAAGTTGAAATAATTCTGTTAGCCACCTCTTTAGTCTATATTCAGATTTCTGCAGAAATTCCTTGTGGTCTTTAATAACTTTTGATTTTTATTTTAAAATTAACGTCAGTGAGGATATATGCACTATAACTATTTTGTTTAATTCCCCTTCATTCTGTTTAGTTTTGTGTAATCTTCCCATCCCTCATATTACATTAGTTAAAAACTTTTTTTTTCCCCCTGATACAGAGTGTAGTGGGGGCATGACTGTAATCCTTAGCACACTGAAAGGCTGAGAGACTAGGATTACGAGTTTGAGCCCAACCTGAGCAACTTTTGATTTAATGAGATGCTGTCTCAAAATAGAAAACAGCCAGGGAGATAGATTCCTAGCAAGAAGACCCCATATAATGTGGGATCTCCCTCCCTCCTGAATTTGGGTGAATATTCCCATGTAGTATTATTTGGCTCATGCCTGTGTCTTCTGAAAATGAGATCCACACTTGCTCAGGGGCTTCCTTGCTTCAGCAGTGCCAGGTGATTCTGGGGGCTGGGTAAGCTGCTGCACTCCACCAACTTGTCCCCAATTACTGATCAGTGGCTGAGAGAATGGGGTGAGGTCTCCTTACCCAAAGGTGTGCTTTTTCCTTTTGCACTTAGCAGACAGCCGTCGGGCGGCTCTGTTAGCATAGGCGTGCCCACTGGTGATTCTTGGCTAAATTATTTCAGTGGAGAGTGAAAGTGGTAACTTTTCTCTTGCTAGCTGGTATTTCCTAAAAAGTAATGGTAATGAGTTGTTTTTATAGAAAAGGGTGAGTGCAATAACTGCCTCTAGTGGAGGCCAACAAATGACCCTCTGTGGCTCACTGTGGACTTGCAGGGCTTTATTCTGTGTTTTAGGGTTGTTGTCCTGTGTCTTTGTTCCTTTATTTATTTATTTTTCCTGTATTTTAGGGAAGGGTTTACGGGTCTCACCCTCCCAAGTGCTGGGATTACAGGCAGGTGCCGCTCCTGTGCCCAGTCTTAATGTGCCTGGGTGTGGGGCCGGCCAGGTAGCCCAGGGATTGAACCCTGGCTCATGCACCTGTGTCTTTGTTTTGATGCTTACATTATCCTACATTTGGTCTATGAGAACCTTTTGGGCTGTCTTTATGCCCCTCGAACATGCTTTCTTTAGTCTTTAAATTATGTTCAGAAGCTGCACAAAAGAATTCTTTGCACTTGAGGTAATGTTGCCAATTTGTGCACTTAGGGTGTTTGCTTTTTCAAAATTCTAAATTTATGTGTTTTTTAAAATCAGTTTCTGTAATTTATACATAATTAAGTGTACTCATAAAACATTTTGATTATTAGGTACTGACCCTTGCAAAAACGACTGTAGTCAACATACAGGCCATTTTTATCACAAAAAGTCTCCTAGAGTCTGGATTTAGTCATTCTTGATCTCCACTCAAGCCATCAGGAACTGCAAATGTAACTTCTTTGTACATTCGTTTTATGTTTTCTAGAATTTTATGTTAACAAAATCATACAGCAATATATTTTATGTGTAGGTTTGCTTTCTCAGCACATTGTTTTTGAGAATCAAAACTGTTGCTTTTGGGCTGGGGAGATAGCTCAGTCTAAGCACTTGCCTGGCACGTGCAGGGACCCTGGTTCGATCCCTGGGACCACATGTCATGCTGGTGTGGAACCCTGGGTGCCCATGCTGATCACTGAAACCCAGCGTGCCCAGTGCTTGGGAGCTGAGGCAGGAGGATCACTGAGTCTGAGCTGCATAGTGAGACCTTGTACCAAATAAATAAACAAAGAAATAAATGTTTTATGGGGGTGCTGAGGCAGAGTCTCACTCAGTATTCCAGGTTGGCCTTAAACTGTGTAGCCCAGGTTGGCCCTGAATTTGCAGGGATCTTTTGCTTTAGCATCCCCTTCCTCCCAGTGCTATGATTATGACTGCACGTAACCACTCCCACCAAAAAAAGGTCACATTGTGAGCTTGTACTTAATTCTTTTATTGCTGAGTGGCTATTCCATTTTATGGACGTACCGCAGTTATCCAGGAATCTGTTGGTGGGCTGTGAATTCCTTCCAGTTTTGGGATGTCATGAATAAAGCAGATCCGAACATTCTTGTACAACTCTTTGTGTGGATACATCACTGCGTTTTTGTTGAGGAAATGTCTAGGAATGGGATCAGTAGGTTTTATAATAAGTGTGTGTTTGCCTTGATAAAATAAACTGCCAAATCGTTTTCTAGAATGGTTGTGCTAGTTTGTGTTTTTGCCAACAAGTGGTAGGTGTTCCCATTGCTTTATCATTGTCTTAGTTACTCTTCTGTCGTTGCTGGAACAAACACCTGACACTCAAAATGAAGGAAGGAAAGGTTTATTTAGCTCACAGTTACTGGAGGTTTCATTCCATATCCAGCTGGCTCCAAGGCAGACAGGCACAAGGCAGAAAACAACTTTTCATGGTGGCTGGAGAGAGCAAGAGCGCTGGGAAAGAGCTAGCAGCAGCTCAAGCAGCTAACTTCTCTTCCACCTTACACTGAAATGCAAATCACCTGCCCCAGGGGAGGTGCAGCACCCATTTCCACAATAATTATGAATTCCACAAGCCACCCCATGACTCTTTGAGGCTTTGGTGGGGGGCACCTAGACACAAACCACAACAGCCATCTGTCTAACACTTGGTGTTGTCAGTGCCCTTCATTGTAATTGTTCCAAGGAGCATGGAATCATATCTTGTTATTTTAATTTGTATTTCTTAACCTTTTCCTTGGTTCATTGTTGAAAGAGTGAGCCAGTTACAAGTTGCAAAGTCAGAACTTTATGAAAAAGTAGATACAGTGAAATATCAGGCTTTCATTTTCCCTCCCAGTCCCACTATGGAAAGTGTGGTTTCGTGATTTGCAAATCTCTTAAGAGCCTGCTAACCAGGAGAGCCCTGGGCACACCAGCTGTGGGCTGTGAGCAAAAATGGAAACAGTTCCTACTTTCATGGTGCTTATGTACTAGCCAAGAAGACAGATGTAAACTGTACAAGTAAGTGTGGAATTACACTGAGGCAGTGTGTTGCCCAGGAAGGCTGTAGCTGAGAGGGCTGCAGCTACTGTATTCAGATGCTGATTTCCTAAGAGAGACATGCTCACCTGCACGCTACTGCTACCTCGTTTAGCACCTGTTGCAAAATACCTCCTCTAAAATGCTGTAAGTCTAGGACCTGTACGAACAGGCTGGACCCTGGGACGTCTACCAACACCTTACACAGGGACGCGGGGTTCACTGGCTGCAGGGATAAGCTCACACTTGATCATTTGGCAGTGGAGAATGTTCTGCAGCCTTACTGCCTATAGAGCCCTCATTGAAGCACACTCTCAGTGTCGGTTTAGCTCAGTGGCACAGTGCCTGGCCGGCAAGCATGAGGTCCTAAGTTTGACTCCCAGTACCAAAAAAAGGAGAAAATTTATATATTATCATATGTAATTTGTTAAAAAACCTCTTAAAATTTTGTTTGTAACTTGATAATATTGACACTGGATTTAAAAGTTTCCTTTGTGATTAAAGAACATCAATATGAGATATGCCATCATCCCTCAGCTGTATCCTGTATATTCCTTGGAATTTTTTTTTTTTTTAATCCCATGGGCTGTTTATAGTGTTTGAATTAGAACCTTCAGTCTTGTTTTAATTTTCTTTTTTTGGGGGGGACCGGGGTTCGAACTCACGACCTTGCACTTGCCCAGCAGGCACTTGTGCCTCAGAGCTATCTCCCCAGCCCCTTGTTTTAATTTTCTATGGGTTACTCTGACCTGGCCCAAAACATAAATGATCTTCAGAGTGAGATCAGTGGTTCAGTTCTCCTACAGTTTAAATTGGATTTCTAATATAGTGGGTAGATTCATAGCATGGAGTCAGCCCCTATTGTCTACAGTACCTCAGGTAAGATGTAGTTTAAATTGGACTTTGTCAACTGAGAGCCCTCGCCTACACTGTTGTCTTATTTACAGTTTTCATATGTGGTGAGAGTGATCCTGGGACATAGTAAACGGTGGTGATGCACTTAGAAAGGAATTCTCGTGTATTTTTAGTAACAACATGCTTCTCTCATTCTGTAATCGAGTTTTCATGTCTGAAAGCTTACTTTACTTTTTAAGATGGATTCTGTTCCTTGAAGAATTCAGTCACGTAGTAAATTATTGTGGATGTGTGGATGGCCCACATATTTTTTTTTCTGCCTGTGGCTTGGGGTTCTTGCAGAGGAATTGTTGTGCACACATTGGGACTCGTAGGTTCTAAGAGTAACATTCTAGGGTAATTGGTTCTGTTTTTTTTAAAATTTTATTTTTTAATATTTATTTATTTATTTATTTGGTTCTGTTTTTAACTGTCAGTCACACAGTTCCAGCAGGACAGATGGCACATCAAAGTGAGGGAACCGAGGGAAGTTTGATGAGGGACCTGTTCACAGCAGTGGACACAGGCGATGGCATTCTTGCCCTGGGAGAGGATGGGACAGTCAACACCAGGGAACTTTCACCCCTGACACTTCGGCGGGGGGAAAGGAGCTGGTTGTGGAATCCAGAGGGGAAGGTGGCTGAGCTTGCAGGTGCTCATAAGGGCCACGGTAGCAGGTGTAGCTGACATCCTGAGGAGGAGGAAGCCAGTGGGCTGAGCCTCATAGGTTCCTTCCCTCTCCTTCCTGAGTGACATTGATTGCACTCTTGTGGCTGTCTTCATCTCCTGAATCAACTCAGAAGATGTTCACCTTTTGTAGTCAGTTTGCTTTTGTGGAAGAGCCAGAGATTGCATGGTGTCAAATCTGGTAAAAAAAAAAAAAAAGTGGATGAAGATATGCCATAACATGTTTTAGTGTGCCTACATTTCCACATGGCAGAGACATTCGCCATGTGTTTGATCATACCTTGTAAAGACAAAAGCGGCAGGAATGATGGGATAAGTGTGTTTGATCTGAAGGGAGATTAATGGAAAAGTGACTTTTACTATAATACTTTTTTTTTTTTTTAAGAATTTAAGCATTTACCATCTATTTTTGATCATAGTGTGTCCATTTCTTTCAGTTGTCTCATGTGAGGTCGGTAATAGTGCCTTCTGTAGACACTGGCAAGCACTGATTTTGTACTTGTAAGGACTTGATCTATCAGGAATAGCACTCTTGTCATGCCTGTGGTCTGCGGAGCCAGACAAGCCACGGAGACTGTCCCAAGTAGTGGACGACAGCATAGATAATTCCAAAAGAACACAGGGAGAGAGCTTTCTCTTGTTCATTTCACAGCACACCTAAGTAAGCTCTTGCCCTGCTTATCCCCTTTGAAAATTTCTCTGGAGATAACACACAAACTATTGAAGAACTTTGTTCCTGGCAAGTGAATTCAGAAACCGTGGGCCCTGTCTGCAGGGGAGGGGATGTTGGTTTTGGCGCAGGTGTATGCCAGCTGTCCCACTGCCGCTGAGTGGGATTTGGTTTATCTAAGCCGAGCCCTGGATTCAGGTATGGGAGCCTCAGCACCTGGTTCTGGAAAGGTCTTCTAGGTCGCGCACTTGTACCCTGAGCATGATATTTCTGGCTGGCTGGTGCTCATGTTTGCAATCCAGGAGTCCCAGGTTTGAGTCCAGGCTTTGTGACTGATTTCTAGAGCAAGCCCTTAGCCCTTCAGTGATTTGTGGCTGTCAGTGGCCTCAAAAATCCCAGATTCCTTTATCGAGTTGTTGAGGACCACTTGAGACACTTGAAACTTGCTAGACAAACAGGAAGGTGCTATTGTATGGGCCAGTGGTCATATCACAGCAAGCAGCCCAAATGGAGAGTTGTTATAATGACAGTGATATCAAATTTGATTTCATTTTTTATCTGAAACGATGAAAGGAATTGTGGGTGTGTACATAGCCCAGGATCTGCTTGTGTGGCAGCCCCATTTAGGGTGTGTGTTACTTCATCCAGTGCAGTGGCCCATCCAAACAAACTGACTTAGAGATGTGTGATATGGTTTCCTTGCAGCTTGCTTCGAGTGTGACAGTGGTGTCTTACTGCATGCGTTTTGATGTTGAGCGTGTATAGGTTTTTGTGTCATGCCCTTTGCATTAACCTTAGATAAGCTAGACACCAGGTTTGGGCCATAGTTTTATCTGTAAGGTCGTAGTGCTACCTTTTTTCTTCTTTGTCTTTGTCTTCATCTTGTCTTCATTGTCTTCATCATGTTCTTCGTCTTTGTCGTCTTTTTTGTGGGACCAGGGTTCAAACTCACAATCTTGCACTTGCCAGGCAGGCACTTGTGCCACGGACCTATCTCCCCAGCCCCTCCCTACCTTCTTGTTTGCTGGAGGATTAAGTGAAGTAAGGCTTGGCACATGCTTCTTATGGTGCTTGGTACATGGTCGCTTCTCAGTGTTAGTGGAATTGCTGTGACAGCTTGATACTACTTTTATCACTATTACTAAAAGCATTCACATATACCCCAAGTTGTAAGCTGGACTGTTTAGGTCAGGTTACTCAGCAGGGTCCTGAGAGAGTGACCCCTCACCCCTACCCCTGCTCCTTCAAGTACTGGGCATTGAACTCAGGTCTTTGTGCTCATGATGTGCTCCAAAATGACGCCCTCTCCACCAGTCTTCTATAAAGTCCCCACACATCATTAAAAACTGGCTGTTGGGGCAAAATGTAGGAACTAAAGCATGACCCGACAGTGTGGCTGGTAGGTATCTGTGTGCATTTCTGGACCCAGTCCTTGATTTCCCTGTCCCCCTCCTCCCTGGGGAGATAGGTCTGTCATCCTTGGAGGACCTTCCCAAGGTGTGGTTCAGGAGGAATGAAGTGGTGGAGGAAATCCTCTGAGTATGTGCAAAACCAGGGAGTCAGCTAGCTGCTAACCATGGTGGAGTCTCTCTCTGGCAGCCTTCTGTTGGCCATGGCCATCGATAGTGCCAGCTCATCAGGTTGTCAGCCAGATGAACCTGAGATCAGGTGTGGAGACCCATCCTGTGTGTTCGTTGCCTTGGGTTGCTGAGAAGGTTCCAGAAAGGGACGAGCCCTCCTCCTGCACCTGTAGCCTGCCAATCCCCTTAGGGTTCCCTCCAGTTTTCACTCCCCGCTTCAGTGCTCAGCCGGGCAGTTGCTGTGGTGGGTACTATCCCCTCTGACCTCATAGGAACTGGATGTGGTGATGGTGCTGAGGATTGAGGCCATTGGGCTTTTCAGTTCTTTCAAATAGGCCCATGGGAGATAAAGCCCGGGCCACAGTGACAGGTTTGGGAAGCAACAGCCTGGTGCCATGTGCCTCTGGATGGAGGCTGATTCTGCAAGGCTCAGGCCTGTACCCCCTTGGTTATATGCTGGGTGCGGTGGCCTAGGGGCTGGGTCAACCTATATTTTGGGGTAAACTCTGCTCCCTTCATGTTTTCCCTTGGCTCCCTTAGCCGTGAGTCACAGGATTTGTTTGTTCTATGTTTCTATCCTTTTATTCCTTTCCCTGTGTTCCTGGCCCCACGTACATTAATCCTATGTCCTTGGAGTTCTGGGTTTCAGTTTGCCTTGGGAGACCCCCCCATCACTCTGCCTCGTGCTTCCCTACCCTTTTTCCAGCATGCTTGAGCACCGCTGTCTCACGCCCATAGCACTTTGCCCCTGTCTTAGCCAGCACTTCCCCAGGGTGAGGGGGTGTACGCCTGTAGTCCTAGTGCTCAAGGAAATTGAGGCACAAAGATCCCATGTTCCAGTCCAGCCAGGGCCGTTGAGCAATTCATGAGACCCTGTCTGAAAAGGAAAAATGAAAAGAGCTGGCAATGTAGTACAGTGTGAAGGCCCAGGGTTCAGCTTCTCCTGCTTGAGTCTGCATGGTTTCAGATCCTTTTACACTGTTAGGGCTCCCAGGCCAATCTTGAACCTGCAGTGATCCTTCTGTCTATCTCCCGTGTGCTGGGATTATAGGCTGTACCACCATGCTCAGTTCTCAGATCTGTCTTTGTTGCGTGGTGCCACAGTGTGGTGGGTGCATCTATGCACAGACTTTGCACTGAGGGGCGCTGTTTACTGTTGGAATGCTTGTGCCGGGATCCAGAGGCATGAGAAAGGCAGGCTATTCTTAAAAGTTGGGTCAGAAAGTTTCTAAATGCTATAGTTAATAAAGCACCTGCTTAGTCAGAGCGCAGTGGCTGGGTTCGGTCCTTGGTGTGCTGTGCCAGCCCTGTCCCCTGAGGTCCCCTGAGGGGACCACTGAGATGGTATGAGACTGTGCTGGTATGTGCCTGGGAGGCTGAAAACAGGAGGATCACTACAAATTCGATCCACATAATGGGACCTTATAGACCCGGTACTTAACTATATTAAAAAAAAAAAAAATACTATAGTTAAAAGCTGAATCCAAAAGTCAGGACCTTGAGAAGGACCTTGCTATAGCCCATGGTTGGCTACTCCTTAAGAATAAGCAACTTGATGTCTAAACTGGGGTATCACTTAGTGGTGGAGTGCTTGCCTAGCGTGCATGAGGCCCTGTCTGTGTTCAGGGTCTGGTGCAAAGCAAAACAGGACAAAACAACACAACATAGCACCCTCAATTTCCTTATAGAGAGAACACCTAGGTACTACAATTTTTTTTGTATTTTAGGAGAGGGTCTACAGGGTGTTCACGGTCTCACTACCAGATCAGACTCGCAGTGATCCACCTGTTTACAGCCTCCGGAGAGTTGAGATTACAGGCTCATGCCACCACACCCAGTCTCAATTGCCCTCTTAGCACATCCCGGGGTCAGGTTGGGCTTAGCAGGCCCGGGAGTCAGACCCCAGGCCCCTGTGCCTGCTTGCAGGCACTTTAATCTGCTGAGCTGTTTGGCCGGCCTTTTTTTTTTTTTTTTTTAAAGCAAAAGGTGGTCTTCTGCCTTGTACGTACCCTGTACCTGTAACCTTTACCTGCCCAGGTACTTTAGCAACTTTTAGTTATGGAAATAAAGTGATCAAATTATACATGCCAATTAGATAAGATCATATTGGAACATTTAAAAATAGATGAGTAACTGGACGACCAGAAGATAAAGTGGTACTAGGTGGCCGGCTGTAACCTAAGCAAGGGTATTTACCTCAGACCCGGTGTGCTTTCATTACCCACTGTAAAGTGTTGTCACCACTACTGTCATCATTGCAGGGGTTGGATCACCCACAAGAGAGTGGTCCAGAGCCAGCGCTGGCCCCCAGCTGCCCCCCCTCCTAGATTTATAAAGTCTTATACTGGCCCTGGAACTTTTAAATTAACAGAGTTTTCATTTATATAAGGATACCAAACAGTAACTTTTTCTTCCTGTTGTATGTCCTAACTTCAAGTCACCTTGCCTTTTAAACTTTTTTTAAAAGGCATGGAAAGGGCAGTTAGGCTGGATCTTTGATTCTGCCATTTGGTCTCTTTGAAATTTGCTCAGACAACTTTAAGATTGTGAGTGCGTGCAAAGAACTGGTACTGAAAGGAGGAGGAGAGTATCCACAGTGCAGATAGCTTCACCACACCATTGCATGTTTCCATTGCATGGCAGGAGGCAAAGCCTTTTATGTCGTGGTATCCTTGTTTCTGTAATTATGTTCTTAGCAGGTACTTGACCATGGTGAATGTCTCTGTCTGTCAAGCCTAAACGTTAGTATGTGAGTAGAGGGATTGAATTCATCAGGTTTGGCTTTTTGAAGTTGGTGTAGCCAGGCTGGTGTTAGACGTGTGTAAGATGTGGAGCTTGTATGTCTTGTGTTTTGTGCTTTGTGAATGTTGGAATTCTCACCCCTCCCTATACAGAGTGTTGCAAGTTATTAATAGACACCACCTTTAGCAAAATTTTCGGCAAGAAAGATAACGAACAGTGCAACTTCAAAAATTCAGAAATTACAGAGGCACGCATACTATTATAAGTACTATTTGATATGCTTCTGGAAGTTCTGTGAATGAAAGAAAATAAGAGAAAGAAACAATTGGTTAGCTGGTATAGTGGTGCCTGCCTGTGATCCCAGCCATCTGGAGGCTGGGGTAGGAGGATCAGTGTGAGTTTGAGACCAGCCTGGGATACAAAATGAGCTCAAGGCCAGTCTGAAATGCATAGTGAGACCCTGTGTCAAAAAGATACAAAGAAGTCAGGTTGGATAGCTCAATGACAAAGCACCTACCTAAAAGTGCAGGGACCTGATTTTGATCCCCAGGACCACATGCTGTGCCAGTCCTGCCCCTCAGCATTCTGAGCTGGCCACCAAGACCAGCACTCCTATAATCCCAGTGCTGGGGAGGCTGAGACAGGAGGA
Source organism: Myocastor coypus (assembly GCA_004027025.1). NCBI lineage: Eukaryota > Metazoa > Chordata > Mammalia > Rodentia > Myocastoridae > Myocastor > Myocastor coypus. The sequence goes on along the minus strand of PVJA010000059.1, from coordinate 49,261 downwards.
TCACCAGTACTTAAGCTATGTAGTCAGACCTGAAAGAAAGAAAGAAAGAAAGAAAGAAAGAGAGAGAGAGAGAGAGAGAGAGAGAGAGAGAGAGAGAGAGAGAGAGAGAGAGAGAGAGAGAGAGAGAGAGAGTTAAAACACTGAAAAAAAAAGCAAAAAAATTTTTCACTTTTTAAAATGTCTGCCTAGGTCATACTGTTTCTGTTGCAAAGCAGTTAAACACACCTCCTTTTTTTTGAGGAGGCGGGAAGAGTAGTAAAACTACCTTAGGAGAATCCTGTGATTTAGTTGAATGAAAACAATCATTGTAAAATAGCCAGTTCTTTGGCCTTCTAAATTGGACTATGGTCGTGCGTGCGTGCGTGCGTGCGTGCGTGCGTGCGTGCGTGCGTGCGTGCCTGCATGTGTGCCTGCGTGTGTGTGTGTTTGTTCCCTTTTCTTTATTAGAACTTGCCAGGGTATCCTTTGACAGTATTTATGAGTAAATATGTTTTGGCTGTTTCGGGGATCAGTTTCTTATTGATTGTTGTTAGTCCACAAGCTCTGAGTTATTCTTGGCAGTCGGGAAAGAATAGAGTTGAGAAGTAACTCTTTCCAGCCCAAATGAACACACGCGCACCTGCGGGCTTCGGCGAGCCGGGCTTGCTGGGCCTGGCCCCGTGGCAGCCACTGTGGCGGCTGGTAGAGCAGGCTGAGGAAGCAGCTGGACTGCTGGCCGGAGGGGCAGAGTTCCCCGCAGGGCCAGAGCCCGCGTCTTCCTATCAGCCGGGGCTTGTGGGAGGCCCACCCCCTCACGGTCCCCCGCAGCAATTCACCCAGGGATTAATTTGGTTTTAGCCAAATCTTGGGATTATTTTGGTTTTATTTAGGTGTTAATGCAAGAAGATTATTGATTCTTCCTGCACAGATTAAAACACACACACACACACACACACACGCACGCACGCACGCACGCACGCACGCACGCACGCACGCACAGCCCAGCTTCTGAATGAAGCATTTCCAATCCTCATTCTTTGTGCTAGAAACTGCGCTTTCCGTGCCTCATGTGCCTTGCCTGAGCGTGTGAGCAGAGTGTCTTCCCACATGTCTGGGCCCTGAAAGAATGAGGGGCTCACCTTGTCACCCAAGTGACCTGGTCAGTATGATTTTCAGATTGATAGCTTTTAGAACGTATCTGGAAAATACCAGCAAGCTTACAGCAGAGTGGAGCTGCTTTGTGTACCTGATATTGAGGGCACACACCAGGAGTGGGTCTGGAATGTTCCTTGGCTGAGATGATCAGGGCTTAGGCTTCCGGCCTGGATGGGGGTGGCGAGGCTGGGCCTCCCTGCCTCTGTGGCCCCGCCAGGATTTGGAGCCGGCCCAGGGCCTCTCCAGCTAGAGATTATCATCTCTCTGGTGCATCATCTTTCCTTCTGCTTTTGGGGAAACAAATGCACGATTAGCGTTTAGATACTTCAAATACTGGAAACTTGTTAGAGAATTAAAAAAAAAAAAAAAAAAAAACTTTCATTTTTGGAATAATTATCTATTACAGGAGTGGACGGTGAAGAAGTTAGCAAAAATGAATTATAATCAGTTTTGCTTTTTTTTTCTTTTGATTTCTTGTACCTAGGAGATTCCTTAGATGATTATTTTAATACTTTTACATTTTAAGTTTCTCCTGGTATCTTTACACAGTATGGAAGACAGTTTTAGGGCTGGGGTTAGGATTGTAAAATACTTCCTCTAAAGTGCTGTAACTCTCCTCCGCTGTCTCCTGGTCCTAAGCCAGCGTAGGCTATCCTTCCTGGGCCTTATTGCCTGTCTTCCTTAGGATATCTTGCTGGGATTAGCAAAGATAGGGTTAAGGTTAAGGTTAGACAGAATTTTATGTAGAATCTAGTGATTTTTTTGTTGTTGTTGTTTTGTTTTGGTTTTTTTGGTACTGGGAATTGAACTCAGGACCCTTCGCTTGCCAGACAAGCACTTAGTCTACTGAGCTATCTCCCTGGCCCATATGTAGAATCTAAGTACCTTTAGAAATCTGACTTCAGAACATTTTTCTGTTTCATGTTTTGAGCCAGGGTCGTGCTGTAGAGTCCAGGCTGCCCTTGAATTCACTCTGTACCCTTGAAGGGCTGGCCTTGAACTTGTGGCAGTCCCCCTGCCTCTGCTTCCCAAGTGCTGGGATTACAGGCGTGCACCGCCACGCCCGGCTGAACGTTGTGTTGTGGTTCTTCCTCACACATTCCGAAGCCAGTGCTGGGGCGCCATGGTCATGTGTCGATCAGCCTTTCCCCGTGCCCTTCCTCCATACCACCATATTTGTGTGCTTGACAAAGAGGATAATTAAGTCTGTTTAACTGCCACTTACATACTGGGTGTGGAATTAGTTTTGTTGTACACATTTTCGTCCCAGAAGTCCCAGGCGGCTCTTGGGGAAGAGAGGGTCATGCATAAGGAGCAGGCATAGTGGTGGGGCGTGGTAGTCCTCACTGTCATTCCAGTGCTCAGGAGGCTGAGGCAGGAGCATTGCTGTGAGTTCGAGGCCAGCCTGGTCTATAGAATCCCAGGCCAGTCTGAACTGCACAGCGAAACCCTGGCCCAAAGCAGACAACAGAAGACCTCTGCAAAAAATGTAGACACTGATGCCCAAGAGTTACATGGCAGTTTAGCAGCAGAGACAAGAACTAGGCAGGTTGAGCCCCTGTAGGGAGCCCAGAACAGGAAAGCCTTCTCTAATATTTTCTAGGAAAGCATTGGCAGTGCTCTTGGGCTTCTGCTTAGAGCAGGAGTTGGTCCGTGGTATTTGGCTCTCCCCATCTTGGAAGAGAGAAAGCTTGACCTGAAGGAGGGGCCTGCATGCAAGGGACTGGTGGAGTGGTGTGTGTGTGTGTGTTCAAGTTGCAGCATCTTCCTGCCTCCCAGGCCTCATTTTTGCACTCCTCTTGTCCCCCAGCCCGTACCAGTCTATGTCATCCTTCAGGACGCTCCCCCTCTGCCTTCTAGAGCTTCTGCATATTCCTCTAGGTGCCAGCACCCTGCCCAGTGCCTCACCCTGCAGCTCTTCCCATTGGTGTGAAGAGACTGCTCCTAGAGGAGATGCAGGGAGACATCCTAACTTCAACACCATGGGTCCTTGAGTGAGTCTGTGGCCCATGAAGTGTGGTTCGTGGTCTAGGGGTGGTGAGTGCTGAGCATGAGTTCTGCGGGAAGAGGGGACTCTGGGATGTCAGGGTGTCAGTCCTTGCTACTCTCACCATACCCCTCCTATTTCCCTTCTTTAGCTCTCTGTCTTCCCTCCTTCCCTCTTTCTTTTAAGGCCAGCTTAGCCTTGAGCTCAGCAGGGGCTGGGCCAGAGAAGAGCAGGAACCAGCAGTCATGGTACTGGAAGCTACCCTGGGGAGCCCAGGAGCAAGAGAAGGATCCATAGTTCAGGAACCCCAGCCTGCCTGGAAGACTGCAAGCCTGGCTCCCAGGCCCGGGGGTTTTGTGTCTGCTGTGTAGTGCTTGCTCTGGGGTCCTCTCTCCAGTGTCATGTGGTGACAGATGAGTACATCTTAACAGTTCTGGTCCTCACAGCCTTAGGATGCCTGGAGTCACAAGAGCCTTTGGGCACAGCCATCCCAGCTAGGGAACTTTTCCCTCCTCTGAGGCTGGTTCCTCCTCCTGTCTGCCTACCCAGCTTTCTCCTGTAAATCAGGCCTTGCCTCTCCCTGCCCAGAGGAACCTGGAGGACAAGACCTTCCAACCATGAGGAGGAGGGACCTCTGTTAGGTGACCCCTGGGGGGCTGTGACATGGGAACAAGTTGTGACTCAGCCAGCTGCTTCCTCAGGGCCCCCAGCCCTACTGACTTCAGTTTTTAGTTCTATTTTGATCATCCGATTTCTACTCCTCTTCCCCTTTCATGCATTGGATGCAGGATGCTTCTTTGGACCTGGCAACGCAGTGTCATGCAATGTAAAACAGATAGCAGAGTGTGTGTGTGTGTGTGTGTGTGTGTGTGTGTGTGTGTGTATTTTTTTGTTTTTGTTTTTTGTTTTTTGTTTAGATGAAATTCTCATTGTTTCATAACTTAACAAGCACCTGATTCATCAGGGCAGGGACTGCACGGTTTGGAGCTGGGTATTTAATATATTCATTACCTTCATAACAATGAGTTAATTATTATGTGCCTAGTATGGTATTCACCTCATTTAATCCTTACAAAAGTCCTGTGGAACAGGTATTATTGTATGACTTGCATTTTATAGATGAGGAAACCTGCAGTCGGAGCATTTAAGGACCTTGCTTAAAGTGCCACAGTTGGGAAACCAGAAGCATAATGGTGTGCCTTTCGCTGACTTTATGGCTCTGAGGTCCTGGCCCCCCTGCATGATATAGCCAGGGTGCTGGGTCCTGTGTAGCACATTCTCAAAGCACAGGGTGATGGGCCTTTAGGATGAGCTGTTCTATAACGTGATTGAAGGAGCAGGAAGTAGACCCAGGGCAGGAAAGTAAGCTGCAAACACACAGCGCTTGCTCAAGGCAGTGCTGCTGAGTGGAGGCCGATGCCCAGCGGTCTTACTGCTGAGGGGCTAACCTCATCCCCCTCTGTGTCCCCTGAGTATGTCTTCCTTCCTTGCGTTGCAGTACTTGGTGCTCTTTTCTTTGCAGTTGCACAGAGCCAGGCCCAAGTCTCTTGTCTTAGCCTCCAAATATCCTTTACCTGGTTCCTTAGTTCTCAGAGCCATAGAGCTTTAAGGCTGAGCAAGCCCTGAGTGCAGGTATTGGACTGTGGTCTGGAGGACAGTGACCTGTGCACTTTGTTTTTGTAAATCAGGTCTTACTGTGCACAGCTGTGTGTATGTGTTTACATCTCTGATTGCTTTTGTGTTATAATGACTGAGGTGAGTTGTCACAAGAGACCAGGTGACCTACAAAGATGAAAATCTTCCCTGTGGCACTTTTGAAATAATCTAATCAACCCTTGCTGTAGTGGAGCCAGTCACTATTAAACCTCAAAAGCCAGACTACCTCCCATCTTCCTTTGATGCTTCTGAGCTTTTCTAGAAAAGGTGGGAGTCATGAGGGTAGACAGGCCTGACAGGTGACTGTTTCTAGTAAGTTCTTTCCAGTGCCTTAATCAGGCGACCTTAACAGTCTCCCAGGGCTCATGCTTGGGAGAGTGATGGATTTTCCCATCTCTCAGTTTTTGACCCAGTAAGTTCCCGAGACTATAAATCTTTAGTTTTCTTTTTTCTTTCTTTGCTGCTTCTCATCTGTGGCCAGGCCCACCAGGTTGCAGTCTGAACTTGTTCTTGCCCCCTCAGGCTGCCCTCACCTGAGCCAATGTTCCACTGTCATCCTGGGCCGGGTGCTGTCGCAGATCCAAATGCATCTCTGCAGGCCCTCTCAGCACTTCTGACCCATTTGTTGTCCACCCAGTAGCAGCTTCCTCTCTTTAAACTCGTCGGTCTCTATTTCCTTCCCAGCAGGTAGTACCGTCTGTCACGATTTTGTTATTTCCTTTTCCTACTCACTGTGCTCTTTACCTTCGGGAATCCACACTTCATGCTGGCAGTCACTGTTTTAGTGTTGTTTTTCTTCCTTACCTTGGCAGATAATGGTGCCATATGGATGGGTGGATGGATGGATGGATGGATGGATGAATAGATGGATGGGTGAATAGATGAATAGATGGATGAATAGATGGATGGATGGATGGATGAGTGAATGAAGTAATGAATAAATGAGGTGGTAGCATTGGAAATATCAGAAAAGGCAGTGGAGAAACACTGAGAGGTATCATTGCAATTCAAGACTATGTACCCAGGGCTGGGGAGATAGCTTAGTAGAATAAGTGCTTGCTTGGCAAGTACAAGGTCCTAAGTTCAATCCCTAGTTAAAAAAAAGAAAAAAAAAAGTGAGTATAGATTTCAGCTGGCCTAATAGCTCAGCAGACTAAAGCACCTGCTAGTAGGCAGAGGGGGCAGGGTTTCAATTCCTGGACCTGCCATGGTGGTACATGCCTGTAATCCCAGTTCTATGAACTGGCTATGAACAGACAGAACACTATGAGTTTGATGTAGTAGTGAGACACTAATCACTCAGTAGACCCTTCCCCCTCACCAAAACAAAACAAAAACAAAAGCACCCAGCTCCCTACTCCATTTGGATATGGGTCCTACCTCTTTGTTTTCCCCAAGCACAGTTTCCAAGCATCACATTGAGTCTGTGCTCCATTCCTGCAACCAGAGGGATTGATTTCCAGAAGTGCTGTAAGGATAAGAACGCAGGGAATCTTTGTAAGGTGCTATGAACCCGGCTTCCCCAGGGGGAGCAGTGCTTGTTACCTTGCAATCACAAGTGTACCTATATACATATACACATTTTGCAGTATATCACTAGGGAGGTTTCTATTCTAGTCTGTTTTTTTTTTGATTCTCCTCTGTTCATTAAAACAGTACTGATTGTGGTGATCACATTAATTTCATGGTGTTTCAAGGCTTACATTTTGAAGAACAGTGGCAGTGTTTATAAAGTGTGGAATGTTCCCTCAGGAATTCTCACCCAAGCAAAGGACCCAGGCTTGGAGGTCAATGTCAGACTGACTGGTAGATGGTACAGTACAGGTGTGCAGTTCCTGGCAGGCAAATGAGCCTGCAGAGATGGTCCCTGGGTCGAAACCCTTCAGAGGCCTAGCGGGGAAGATTTTATCTTTAGATGTTAGATTTAATTTAGCTGTTATTTTAAAAAAACATTTTCCATTAGCTACTTCTGAGTACAATATAGGCTCTTCTTGTTTTGTTTTTACTGCTGTGTATTGATTTTTAAAAAACAATATTAACCGAGCTGTTATTCCTTAGGTACCTTTTAATTAAACAAACACAAGGACTTGGCCTTACCCTTATCTTCTTACTCATTTTTCCCCATCCTATTTTTCTCTGGGGTATAAAATGAACACGTAAGGAAACTCTGTCTCTTATCTATGAAGTATTTTTTCCCCTCTATTATTTTGAATTCCTTAACATTTAATGGTGCATGGCCTTCATTTATTTCCATTTAAAAAGAAAGGTGTAGGCCTGATACAATGTCTCATGCCTGTAATCCTAGCACTAAGGCTGAGGCAAGGAGGATCATTGTGAGTTTGAGGCCAACCTGAGCTACAAACAAAGTAAGTATAAGGCCAGCCTGAGCTGCATAGTGGGACTTATCTCCAAAAAACGACAAAAATAATACTAATAGTACCAACAACAGTGATAGAAGGCCACACATTCTTGTCTTAGGTGAGCAGTAGATATTTCTGTAAAAACTCTGCCTCTCAAACTAAGTACACAACTCCAATCAAATTACACCCTTGTCTTGTGTGTGAGGGGTGCTCAGTATCATTTTTCCTGGCCTTAGGGACCTGAGTACTTCGTCTTCTATATATTTCCATTTTGGAGTTTTCAAGTAAGCCTTTGTATTATTTGGAGCTGTTGCTTGAAGCCAAGGAGAAAGCTTGAGAAGGAGGCACCCTCCAGCCCGTGGGGTGCCGCAGGCTCAGCCTGAGGCTTGGCCCTGGAAGATGATCAGAGGTCTCACCAGGATCCCTGTGGATGTGTCTGTCCTGAAGAAGCATTTTGTTTGTTTTCTCTCTTTGGAATGCTAGCAATTCTAAGTATGAGGTATACTGAAATGTGAGTCTGGTTTATTTTATTTTATTTGTTTATTTTTGCGGGACCGGGGTTCGAACTCATGACCTTCCACTTGGCAGGCAGGCACTTGTGCCATGGAGCTATCTTGCCAGCCCCCTTTTGTCTTTTTTGAGACAGGGTCTTGCTACACAGTTCAGGCTGGCCTTGAGCTCACTTTTGTAGCCCAGGTTGATTGGGAACTTGTGCCGATCCTCCTGCTTCACCCTCCTGAGTGCTGAGATTATAGGCATGTGCCACCACACCCAACTGTGACTCTGGTTTATTTTTTTTTTTTAAAAGCAAACTTCTCACTATAAAGGGCAGAAAGGGTCAAGGTGGGAACCATTTCTCCTTGCTCAAAGTTTAAGAACATTTTTCCAGTTAAGGATTCTCCAGTTAAGGAGTGTTAAGAGTACCTGTGGCCACACATTCTGACTAAATTTGGGATTAAACTTCAGCTCAGTGACCACAGTATGAAGCCCTGGGCAAAAGGAAAGTTCTAGTAGCCAGGTTGTCAGGAGTCAGTGCTGTTGTATTCAGAACAAGGGAGACACCACAGTAGCCCATGCCTGGGGTGTAGGATGCATGGAAGGCAGATGAAGAGAGTGATGAAAATATTGGTGGAAAGCTCATCAAGATATGGCAAAGGCAAGCCTGACAGAATGGGAAAGCAGGCCGCCATGATATTGTCATTTGCTGGAAACCTCTGCCACCGGCTCTGTGGGAGGAAAATGCCTCAGAGTGGAGTTCATGAGGCATTGTCCAGTCAGGATTGTTCTCCTTTTTTTATTGTCAAAGGGGAGATCTCTATGACACCACTTGCTTTTCCCTGAGTTCCTGTGGGTAAGGCCACTTTGCCAGGTGTATTATGTCACATCTCTAGGCTTCATGCTTGGCTTTTACCAGTGAGGGAGCTGAGACTTTCTGTGGGACCATGCATTGTAGCCAAAAGATGGCTGTGCAGCTCTAAACCACTGGTTCTTACTTGGTCACTTTCTGATGGCCCTGGACAAATCTGCGGGTTTATTCTGTGCAGTTTCTGAAGGGCAGGATAGCACAGGTACTTTGGTCAGGATTAGGAGTAACCACATTCTTGGCTTCTAGCTAGTTATATGTGAGGCCCAGTTACTTCTCAGTGCTTTGTCTTGGGTCTTTTTTGTGTAAGATTAAATTGACACTCTTTGGAGATCACCTTGGTGAAGACAAAAGCTTTTCGGAGAACTGGGGTGATGACACTGTAGAGAGGCTTGCCTATTGTGTATGGCCCTCCATGTGACTTACACCGTGCTTATGTGCCAGGAGGAAAACAGAAAAATGCTGTCTCCTTGCACCGGGCTTCCTGGGAGCCTTCAGTGAGGGACTCAGGCCACCCCCTTCTAATGATGGCGGAGCTGACACGCTTCGGTGGCTTGTTTTCTCTTAGTTAAATTTGGTGATTCCTGGTCTCCCCTGTCCTCCTTGTCTGTTTTACTTTTTTTAGAAAGTATGCTACATACAAAGCTTTTTTCATAAGGAAAGAAGGAAGGACCAGGGCCGTGATTGCTTCTTTGATTTGGGAGATCTCACTGGATTCTACAAACCACTCTGGACTTGAAAATACATACAGAAAGAAAGCCATATATGGGCTGGGAAGATAGCTCAGCAGCACAGTGCCTGCCAGGCAAGTGCAAGGTGCTGAGTTCAATTCCTGGTACCCCCCCAAAAAAAAGGCCATATAGGAATATTAAATTTTTAAAACTGACATACATCAGGTTTTTAAACATTCAGATGATTATACATTGCTGTTCAGCGTAGATGGTCCACCTGACGCAGCTCTGTGTCATGCCAGGCCTGTGCCCTGGACTGGGTGACTGGCATGGTCCCTTGTGCCAGTCTCTCTCTAAAACTTTGTACAACTCCTCTGTTCCCAGTGCATCCCTAGCAGTTAACTCCACCTCTGTGCTGCTGTGCCCTGTTATTGTTAGTATTTTTACATAATATTTTAAATATTTATTTGAGGAACTTTGTAGGAAAAGTACTTGGACTGATAGCTAAAATAGACAAATTTTAAAAATGCTTTAAAGATTTTAGGAATAACCTGGCTAGAATTAGAGAGCTCCTTTCCTGAGATTGACCTCCTCCCCCTCCTGGAGCCTATGCTTTCAGCGTGTGGAATGGTTGTCTGATTCGCTGTTTAAATGCTGCAGGAGATCTCAGTCTTCTTATTGTACAGTAGTTGTGCAAGAGTGTGGCTAAGAAGCATGGGGTAGGTGTGGGTTTGGGTAATTCAGCTTCTCTTTACAAATCAGTAAATATTTATGAATGACTTTATCAAGCAGTTTGGGTACAATGGGTCACTTGAAAGTACACTTTGAGAGAGTGGTTGCCTGTCAGCCTATTGCTAAATGCTGGAGAGGCAGGTAGGGTTTTTTTTTGAATGTGCTGATGAAACTAGCTGCCTCCAGCCAGCTCCAAAGTGGCCTCTGAAGAAGCTTCCCTCAGTGGAACAGTTCTAGAAAATTTGCATTTTTAAAGTTTGACTTCTAGAAAGTCCGCTCTTATCGGCTGGAACACGTTACTGTGAGTGGAGGAATCCCAAAAATAAATATTGGATCCTGGCTCAAGTTTCCCCATTGTTGCCTGGGTTCTTTTGTTCCTGGGGAAAGATAATTACAGAATTCCTTTCCAAGCATGAATGTTGTTCTTTTGTGAGCAAGTGGGGATAAAACAAGTTGGTTATTTTCCATTTTTTGCAAAATGGTACCAATAGAAGATTGTTTAAAAACATAACTCTAATTTTTAGAGGAGAGGTGGGGTTTCATGGGCATGTTGGCCCGCTTTTTTCTTTATTATTTGCAATTTGGCAGCATTAAAGCTTTTTAGAAGGGAAAACATGGATTCTTCAAAATGGACACTAAAAAATTACCATTTTTTTGACTGATTGTACAGAAAGATTATATTATTGTGTCAACATAATCTAAACAAGCATGTTCATTTAGTCTGTCAAACTGAACACAAGGAAGATTGAAGAGTATTTTAGGGTGTTCTTTTTTTAATGCAATGTTTAAGTCAACAAACAAATGAGAAGCTTTTAAGAACAACTATGGCAATACTGTACATCTATTTCTATATTAATACTTCCATATTTTAATTTCCTTTGCAGAGTATTGGAAAAGGGTCATTGTGGTGCATAGACCCAGAGTACAGACAAAATCTAATTCAAGCTTTGAAAAAGACACCGTACCACCCCCCTCCCACTCCTCAGGCATATCAAAGGTAAGCCATCAGACTTCTTTGCCTTTTTTTTTTTGGTCTACTGAAACTGTATTATTTTAGCAGAGACAGGCACTGAACCCAATTTAAAGGCTGGTACGAGATTTTAAAAATAACTTCAGCTAAATGAGAAAGAAATTAAGTGTTACTAGGAACCGTCTCCATTGCTGTATTTCCTGCAGACCTTACCCCTTCTGTAGCTTTCAAGGAAGGTGTTTCCAGAAGGCTCCACCATGAGTAAAGGAGTGTCTTCCTGGGTAGAAACGTTTACAAAGACAAGGTGACAGCTTTCAGATCTCCGCACGTTACATTTTGTTGGGAAGAAGATATTGAAATGGGTCAAACAAGTGACTCTGTCTTCCTTCACGCTGGCCAGTCTCCACAGATGTGGAGAGAAGGCTCATGGAGTTGTTGACACTCCTGGTCTCCATGGAGATGGTGCTCCTGAGTGATAGTTTTGTTGTGGTTACTTAGTATTTGCCTTTGCATGCCCATTTATTGTGAGGCTGAAGTCATGGGTATTGCGTTCACAAATCTATAATTGGAGGGTCAAGCAGCTTGACACTTTTTAGATAAGCATGTTCATGTTAGATTCCAAGAATGAACTCTAGAACACAGAAGCAAATTAAAAGTGGACTTTGAGCCGGGCGTGGTGGCGCACGCCTGTAATCCCAGCACTCGGGAGGCTGAGGCAGGAGGATCGATGTGAGTTCGAGACCAGCCTGGGCTACAAAAGTGAGCTTAAGGCCAGCCTGAACTGCATAGTGAGACCCTGTCTCAAAAAGCAAAAAAAAAAATAAAAAAATAAAAAAAAAAATAAAAGTGGATTTTATCTATATATTGTTCTTGAGTGAAGGTATATCCCTGACACAACAGAATTTTTTTTTTTTTAATGCTAAGTAATGTTTCTATCATAACTAACTTGACCCACAAGTTCTTCTTAATTGGGAATGGCATGCTGTTGGAGATTTCAGTTCTTTAGTCCACTTCTTGCAGATTTCTTTTTTTTTTTTCTCCAAGTCTGATGTTTGTGCTGCGAGCAAGAACGCAGAGCAATTGTCTGAAACCGTATTAATGAAGTTCTTGTGCTTCTCAGTTGAGAAGCATTCCATCACAGGCCTTAAACAATCAGTCTTCAGCTAGAGACGGGAGGAACAGCTGGGCTCTCTGAGTAGACTGCTGTATGTCTGCCTTTGCTAGGCGATTAGCGTGATGGTAGCCATAGCAACCAGAGCATCTCCATAGTAACGCGTAGCTGAGACAGGTGCAGTTGCATCACAAGGCTGTTGCCTGGCAAAAGGACAGGCCATTAGTACTAAGATATACGCTGTTGCCTTAGAAACAAATAACCCTACATAGCAACTACAGTTGGTTTGCAAGGTTTGAGAAAAAAAAAAAAAAGGTTGTAGCAGCTTTTGTCTGTGTTCATAAATATCACTGGAAGCATACTTTATTTGAAATGACAGCTTGAGGTCATATAGCTGTAGGAGATAAAACGGGATTTTCCAGAGCAGCCCAGCCGACATTGTAGAAATGTCCAGAAGGACAGAGCCATATGCTTAGTTTTCTTTTTGTGGCTGTAGCCACTCCCCAAATGGAAAAGAACTAGGATTGGAGTAGAGAACTGCTGATGTGTGGGGTTGGTAGGGGACATGACACTGATTACTGAACTATTTCCCAGATTCTCAGGTTCTATTGTCACTCTGTCCCCAGATTCTCCAACCTCGTGGAATATAGTTGCCTTTCCAATATGTCCCTTGGAAGTATTCCACATCTCTTTGCTTCTAGCAAGTTAAGAACATAAGTGTTATTCACTGGGTCATATCATTGGTTCATTTAGGCCGCTATTTGGTTGCCAAATGTGACCCCAAGGGAAGCAGAGTGATTATTTAATAATTTGAAGGATTATAGGAGAGCTCTGGGGTTTGCAGGAAGACTGAATACTCAGGCACGAGGCGCTATAAGCCGTAGCCTAATGACTTCCTTTGAGTTTTTAATATAGCATAAAAATGTCGATGAACCTGAGCTTTTTAATAGTAAAAATAATTTCCAGTGAAAATTTCAGATCTTATCTGTCAGTTTCAGTTCCTTTTTTCCCAGGGGGTGAGGAGTGGGGCGGTGGGAAGAGGGTGTCTCTACCACCTAACTTAGCCAGGTGCTTCGATCACACCTGTCTCCAGGTTAATAGCCGGGGTGGGATGAGGTGGTCGGACTGCATCTCACCTGTTCCACATCTCAGCACTCTGAGCGCACCTCTCTTTGTTGGAGACTGTCACGCTTTCATCTAGAAGCCTGGCGTTTGCTTCAGGATCCTCTAGTGTGTGAAATTATTCTACTAAAGCTATGTGATTATATGGGCGATTATATGGTATTTCTATGGCTTATGATGATATGATGTTCAGCTCAGTTCTAAGCTACTGGCCCACTTGTTGACTGACTCTGGGGCGATGAAAGTGGAGCGAAGGAAGCCATTAAACGGGGGACCAAATGATGCTGAGTTGACATGGTCTGGCTGGGTCCACGGCGATGTGGGGAATCACCTGTCAGCCTTTGTAGGGGTGCTAGGAAGGGCCCCTGGGAGGGAGGTGTTTGACTCCTGTGGAGCTGGCACTTAGTGTGGTGAAGAAGGCGGTGATTATGCTAGGTGGGAGGCTCTGGCTGGTACTTGCAGGTGTGCTTGGCAGTGAGTAGCCCTGTACTGAGCTTCAGGTGCTGTAAACTACAGGCAGAACAAAACACCTGAAAATCCCACCCCGCCCTTCATGCACGTCCCGCAGAGCGTGGCATGCAGAGCTGGGCTCACTGAGCCCCCGTCTTGCAGTATGCCCTTTCATGAGTTTGTTAAGCTGTTCCTCTCCCCCTGCCTGGTTGTATATAACCAAACCTGCCAGTTGTTTTTAGCTGGAATGCAGCTTGCTCCATCATATTAGCCCTTGTGTTGGTTTCCTTGAGCTGCTATAATAGTGTGTTACAAATCAATGACTCAAACAGCAGGAATTTATTACCCCCAGCTCAGGGGGCTGGAAGTCTCAGGTGGATGTGTCAGCAGAGCTAGTGTCTTCTGACACAGTCAGAAGATCGATCTCACCACTCCCTTGATGACTTCTTGTGCTGGCCACAGTCATTGGCAGTCTTGCTCTTTAGAGGTACCACCCTCACCTCTACTTCTGCTCTCTGATATTTGCCCTCTGTGCCATCTGCCTCTGAACTTATCCTTCCAGAAGGACACTGGTCATATTGGATGAGCGACCTACTTTATTCTAGCATGACCTCACTTTAGCTTCTTCAGTGATGCAGGTCTTACGTAAGGTCAGTGGTGAGGTACAGGCAGATAGGACTTTGACATTCAGATCTTAGGGGAGCATAATTCAACCCTTATTTCTCCCTCCTTCAAGTGAGACATTTTTGTGGTAAAAAATAAGGAAAAGCAGATAAAAATGTTCAAAATGTTGGGGTGTGTCAGGGCAGGGGAGCCAATTTGAAAGGGTTCCCATGAGCCAAGCTAGAGCAGTTGGCGCAATGAAGTAAACACTCATTGCATTGTCATCCTGAGTACGAGTATGAGCCCATGTTAATGTAAACAAATGAGAAAGAATGACAGAAGAAGTAAGTTTCCCCGAGAGAGGAATTTCAAGTAATTTGTATGTCTATTCCTCCATTGTGGGGTTGAGCCTACCCCTCTACCCTCTGCAGAGCTGCACTAAGGACTTGCCTGCTAAGTGTGGAGTGTGGGAAGTGTCTTGGTTGCTCTTCTCTGGTTGCTGAGACAAACTACTCAATGCCCAGAACAAAGGAAGGAAAGGTTTATTTAGTTCCTAGCTTGTGGAGGTTTTATTCCATACTCAGCTGGCTCCAAAGCAGAGTGGCACATGGCAGAGGGCAGCAGTTCATGATGGTGAAAACAGCAAAAGTAAGGAGAGCAAAAGGAAGGAGGGAGGAGTGAGAGCAAGCCCGTTTCCCTCCCTTAGACTGTTTGCATGCTCTGTGTGCCAGGGAGGGTGTAGCACTCACACTCGTAATACCAGCAGTGGATCATGAACTAATCAAAGTCTAGAAGCTGTCCCATGACTGCATGAGGCTTGGGGGGATATCCAGACACAAACCATAACAGGAAGGAATAGGAAGGTAGGTTTGTGGTAGAAAGTTCTGGCAAACACCATCTACCAAAGCTACCTATCAAAGCTAACATCACTAGTGATGGGGAGTTCATAGCAGATGTCTTTCACACTGTGTTACCGCCTTGGCTCATCACTCTGTGGCTGTTGCTCAGTTTCCTGTCACCTGGACCAAGACTTGAGATATATCAGCTTGTAAGGAGGAAGTGTACTTTTTTGGGGGGCCTGTGGTTTCAGTCTGTGGTCACCTGGTCTTGTCATTTTGGGCCTGTGGCAATGGACTATATCACAGTAGGAGTGGGTGGTGGGGATGGCGAAAGCTAAGACCAGAGGAGCCAGGGCTCTCAGTATTCCTTTGGGGCATGTCTCCCACCGACCTGACTGTCTTCCACAGGTCCTACTGCCTAAAGCTGCCAGCACCTCCTGTAATGCCCTAGGCTGGTAACCAACCCTCTGACACAGTAGTGACGAACCTGTAGCAGGCATGCCTCTGTCAGCTGTTTATTGTCATTCAAAGCTTGGAAAAGTTTGCCATCATGTATGGTTGGTTTCTTGGGGGACATTCAATTATCACACAAGTCATCCTCTCCCAAACTTATAACCTGAGTTTCATGCATGGGTAAAATATCAGGCCTTGGTTTTGTCCTCAAGGGGAAATGGTGTCTGCTGAATTATACACCTGATATCAAAGCTGTCGAGGTCATCACAAACAAGGGAAGCCTGGAAAACAGCCACAGACCAGAGGACACCTAAGGAGACGCAGTGACTGACATGGTCTTGGATGGCATCTGGGAATAGAGAAGGGCAACAGAAAAGTAGCAAAATAGGAATTGTGCTGTTTTAGTTCAAAGTCAGGTGCCAGTGTCGGTTCCTTAGTTATGACAGATTTCCCCATGTAGTGCAAGTTGTTAACATCATCAGAGACTTGATGAGGGGTGTGTGGGTGTTCTCTGTGCTATTTATTTATTTGTTTGTTTGTTTGTTTGCTTATTTTATGATTTAATATTTTTGTTTAAATTTAACAATGGTTATATTACATATTTTCATCATCAGATCAGTTTAGATTCTGTGCTACTTTTATACCCTAGAGTATGTATGTATGTATGTATTTACTTATTTAATTTTTGTAGTGAGGGTCTACAGGGTCTCACTACATAGATCTGATGTCGTGATCTGCCTGTGTTCAGCATCTGAAGAGGTGGGATTACAGGAGCACGCCACCACACCCAGTCTCAACCACTGTCTCAGCATACCCCAGGGGCAGGGCCCACAAAGCATCTGCCTAAGCAGGCACTGTACTCTGCTGAGCTATTTGGCCAGCCCACATTTTTTATTTTTTGATACAAGGTCTTGCTTTGCAGCTCAGACTCGTGGTGATTCTCCTGTCTCAGCCTCCCTACCCCTGGGATTACAGGAGTGCACTCCCACTCCCAGTTCTACTGGGCTAGCATGGTGCACCCCGGCTTCTGTGACCAGCATGGCAAGCAGTGCCAGATATCAAACTTAGGATCTTGGTCTGGCCAGGCAGGTGCTTGTGTTGCCAAGCTATCTCTGCAGCCTGGTGTAGTTCTTAAAGCACAGAATATTTGAATTTACTGGTTATAGCAGTTTTCAATATCCAAATCATTTTTGGTATAGGAAAAGTGAAGGGCTGGCAAGGTAGCTCAACAGTCTAAAGCAACTGCTTAGGCAAGCCCCAGTACCACATGCTGTGCCAGCCCCACCTCCTGGGCAGGCTGAGCCAGCCATATCGTAAATAAACAAATAAATAAAATAAAAAGTGAAGTGTGCATCACAGAGCAGTTGTCTTCCTGCTTTCTTATCTCTCCCGGTTTCCACACATTTCAAGAGCTGACCTCCGGGCCTTTTGCTTTGACACATTCCCTGTGCCCCAGTGCCCTGTGTACCAAAATGTTTGATACCTTGTTGTTTTGAAATGGTGCTCACCTGGCTTTGGAGCATCCACACGGCTAAGCTCAGTGCAGTAAGGCCAAATCCAGACTACATCAGCCAGCAGGATGACTCTTATGTCTTTGCCTAGTCGGGCCTGTGGGCTTCGGGATCTAGGTGGGAAAGAGGAGGGAGAACTATTGCTTTGGGCCCTCGTTTCTACTCCTTTAGGAAAGTCCAATTAGCTGCTTTAGTAGTTAGCATCTTCTGTATGCCTCTCCCTTTTGCATATAGCATTTCTCATCAGAGGGTATGCATGTGTTTTATGTAGGTATTGCCAGATTGAGTCTACACTTTGGGTCCAAACTCCACTCCCACCGGCTTTCTAACTCTTCACAGAGTCTGGTGGTTACATAGACATCATTTTCCTATGGGTGACCTCAACTTCTGTGATTTTGGTACAACCTAGTGGGGCATTTAACCATCACTCTGCCAGAAGTTGGGGATTGTAGCCCCGTGGTAGAGTACTCGCCAGGCAGGCGTGACATGTCTTGGGTTCAGCTGTCAGCATGCAAACAAATAAAGCTGCAATACTAGGTTAATGCCCTGTAAATCACTGATATAATCATATCGAAGTTTATGAAGATGGATTGTTGTAAATGTTGTATGTGTGTGGATCTTATGTGATAGCTTTACTGGTATAGGCACTAGCACAAAATCAGCTTATAGAAAACCATTTGAATCTTCTACCAAAGATGAGGAACAGTTTTTGTGATTCATCAAACTGATTTATAGCTTCCTGGCTGATCAGTGTTTAGAGCATGGAAATTCTAATTTGGGCTCTAAAGATGTTACAGTTTTTATGGTAGTTGTTGTTGGTGGTAGATCTAAAGAAACCTGAGCACCCTACATTTGCTTTTTATGATTTCTGAGCCACAGGGTCACAGTGGACGGAAATTAATTAAGGGGTCTTTGTTCCCCACTGTGCCTTCCATTTTTTGTTTAAAAAAAAAAAAAATCTTTGCTCTAAAAATAATGTCTTTTTTGTTGTTTTATTTTCATGTGCTGTCGCACGTGTGAGGCTAGGAACACTTGGAAGGATTTTGATGATGAAGGGATTTACTGTTTTGGATGACTTTTTCTAAAGTTTGCAGAATATTTCAAGAAACTTTCTTTTGCTCTCATATTTTTTTTAATAGAAAAAAAAATCACAGGCATTTGGATCTATTTATGTTTCTGTTTGTTTCTTTGGAGCAATTTAATGAGCCACCAAAAAAAACATTAATGGATTCTCCAAAGGTTTTAACCTTTTCAGCATTGAAGCTCTTAATGAAATGGTTGATTTTTAATGTTGACTCAGCAAAAGGCTTAATTTTATCCCTGCCTGCAACCCTATTTATGTGCTTTGTCTTTATGAGTCTTTTAATGCCTACACAAAGTACTAAAGATTTAGTAATACTACTGAACTTATACTGAGTGGTCATTGTATATTGTGGTGTGTACTCGGTCGTCTGCCCTCTTACCACCTTTTTAATGCAAGGAATTGAACCCAGGATCTCCATCACCGCTTAAATCCATTGTTTACCAGGTAAATATCTATGCCTGAAAGAGTGAAGGTGGTAATGAGCCATTAGGAAACTCCTAGAGTGGGCAGTAGGGAAGAAAAGGAAGGTATTTGGGAAACTTATTCTTTTAGTCAAGTAAAAGTTAAGTAAATCCTCAAATTGTTAAGCCTGCTAGCAGAGCAGCGTTAATTCTTCCACTCAAAATGCTGAGTTTGCACACAGCCAAGCACAGCTTAATCATTGCTTGGATATGATCCCATAATTTTTAAATTGATAAGACATCTTTCATTCTAGTTATTCAAAGTGTTGTGCATTTAATGGTTGGCAGAAGAACTGCAGAGCTACAATAAAATCACTCTGAACTGCATCAAAAGAGTTTAATTGTTAATCATAGTGTCATTGCATGTTTTAATTCAGTCAAGCATAAAGACAGAATGAAAGGATTTAGACCAGTTGCATCGTTATTACACTTGCATTTGCTTGTAAGCAGCGTTTCTGAAGGAAACCAGAAGCACTTGTTTGAATGCCCCTCATATTCAATATACTACTTACTTGTGTAAGTTTAATTTAAAAGGATAAGGTTTTTATTTATTTATTTTTTTAAGGATAAGGTATTGGACATTTAAAGGATTGTACTTAAACTATATAACTTTGTGCTTAGAGTGATTTTTAAGAGTATTAAATTTTAAAAATCAAAATGAAGCCTCATTGTGCTAGATTTGTAGAATAGTGTGCTAAATTAATGTGGCAAAATTGATATGGGATTGAATGATAAGGTTTTTCTAATAATAGTATATGTTTTGTCAAAAAGTTTGAGGAGATGTATAACATAAAAGGCTTCAATTATAGGGGCACACTCCTTATTTTTAAAAAATACAGTAATGCCCATTTATAGTGTGAACTTTAAAAATCCATTAGTTGGCTGTAATTTTATTTTCATATCAGATCATATTATCTGTTGACTTCTATTGTATTTCCTGAGTTGGTCTCATAGAACATTTCTGATCTCAGCATTTTACCTACCATGTGCTGTCCATTGTATGTTTAATTCTCGCTCAATCCTACATTATTGTATTTAAATGGAAAACAGCCCCGTTATCTTTGAGCACTTATGTCGTAGGCGTTTCTCATGAATATTGTGCTCATTCATCCAATTTCATTATGTTTTCATACTCACTTCGGAAGTCAGCTGTTTAAGCAGCGAGGCTGATTATATCTGTGTTACCCAGGTCTGAGTGAAAGCCGTAGTCTTAAGGACCAAGCAGAACCATTGTCCCCTCGCCTCCCCTCCTGGGGTGCCTTTACTCCCTGGTTTGTACTTTTGTTACCAGAAGTGATCTGATTTGTTTAAGTCTATTGCAGATAGATTTCTGTTGATCTCACTCCTGATACAACAGCTAACAAAGAAAGTCCATGTTTTTCATGTCTCATGTAAAGAAAGTGAGGGATTGATGGACCCAGGAGGATTCTGGAGCCTTTTTGTATTTGCTTTTCCAGACAGCCAGCTGAGGGTCTGGAACATTCCTGCTCAGAGCTTTTCTAGAAAGTGGGAAATACCTGCAAAGCCAGGCTGCTCTGCATTCTGCGGTTGCCCATCTCTCACCTTCCCAGAGGAGAAGAACCCTACCTGTGTGTTAGAAATATGAAAGGGCTATAAAGAAAGAAAAAAAAAAAAAAAAAAAAAAAAAAAAAAAAAGCATGCAGTTGCAAAAGAAAAAAAAAAGCATATTCTTGTTTTGCAGCGGTGTGAAAATGACAGATGTTTTATCACAATAGAAGATATAAACCTATCATTGCCACGCCTTAGGACTCTCCTCCCTCCAAGTTCTGATTACATAAAGTTTGTGGACTTGAAGGATTAGAAAGTGAGGGTGCTGGGTGGGGTAGCCAAGTCTGTAGTCAATGCCAGCACTCTGAGAACCTGAGGCAAGAGGATGGCGAGCTCCAGCCCCAGCCCGGCAACTCTGCAACTTAGTGAGACCCTATTGCAGAAAGACAAAGGGGCCGGGATGTAGCTTAGTGCAGAAGCCTGAGTGAGATTCAGTCCCCAGTCCCCCGCCCCTATACATAAATAAAAAGAAGAGGTATTAAGCAGTGGAGGTGTGGAAACATAATTAGATGGTTCAGTGAAACCATTCAGAAAATGTTTGAGGAAGGTAGAGTGTAGGTTATGGTTTCTTGGTTTATTGTGTAGGTTATATTGGTCAAAAGGAACTGTGGATAGTAGGAGATAATAATATTAATACAGTGGTCCCTCACTGCAGATGTTACATTCCAGACACCCCTATGATAAGTGAAAATCAGCGAAGTTATATTAATTTTAGTATTTATATATACTTTGTAAACCTTCCCACACTCTTATAGACCTTTCCCACACTTTAAAAAACCCTTCTAGTGTTCTCAACCATTATTTTTTTTTCTCTCTCTCTCTCTTTTTTTTTTTTTTTGGTGGTACTGGGAATTGAACTCAGGACCCTGTGCTTGCCAAGTAGATGCTTATGCCGCTGAGCTGTATCCCCAGCCCCTTTAATCCATTTTCTAAACTCTTAAACCTACATAATTTTAATAACGTACATATACTATAGGGTACTACAGTACCCTGTGATATAGCTACAAATCTGTGATAAATACTTCAGATTAATATTTTTTGAAAACCGGCCAGGCAGTGAGTCCATGAAGGTCGAACTGTGAAGTAGCAAGGGACTGCTGTGAAGGGACTGCGTGGCTTGGTCACCACTTTGGGTGTTGATCAGACCTTGGAGGAAAGAGCCTGCCTGCTAGGCAAGAGGACCTCGCTTGCTGCTGAAGATGTGGGAATTCTGTAGCCTGCAGTAGAACACCTTAAGATGAATGTACCAGCTGTCTTCATGGGTAGGAGGGCTTAGGATCCTGGGGTGGATTCCTGGGAAGATTTGGGTTCATTTTAGAAGAAAACTCGGTAACAGGACAGCTTCTACTCCAGTGCCAGACGCCAAGTGAATGCCGAAGGGTGGGCGGACTGACCAAGGGGGCAGGAGAAGAATCAGCTCTCCTGAGGGTTCTAATCCGGGCTTGACCACTGGCTGCTGGGGTGGTGCCAGTGAGACTTGACCTTTACTGGAGAGTTTCCTCCCAGGGGCTGGGATACTCTGTGCCTAAATCTATCGCCCTGCCAGGAGAGCCGGCCCAGGATCTGTGTGCCCTGTGTGTGCAGTCTCCCCACGTTCCGCAGAAACTGTCGAGGGAAGGTGAGGGGCAGTGTGCCGGACTTGATGGCTTAGAAGTTAGAGGTCAGGCTCTTCTCTGGAAATGAAGTCCAAATACCAAGACCATGCAGGGACTAATTTATTCACTCTTCATTCTGGGTCATCCACCCAGCTCTTGGGTTCATGCCCCGCAATTACCTCTCCTGTGTTAGTGACACGTCTTGCCTTTCCTTCTATGAGAATCAAATGATCACAGCGATGTTTGGCCAAGCAGAAGAACATTTCCAAAAGCTGCCCGTCAAGTCATCCAGGCCGCCCTCTATTGTTTACCCACCGAATTAATAACGAGAACAGGGCCCACCTGTTCTATAAACTTGCTCTGAAGAATCCAACCGGTGTCTGTGTTCTGTATAGTCGCAGGCCTTTGGCCAGCGTCTCTGGTCACATTCCCAGCCTGTGTCTCCTGCGTGTCACCCACTTGAGGCATTCTTTGTCAAAGCGTCTTTGACGCTCTGCCATGTGTGTGAAAGGTGCGGAAAGGGTGTGAGAAAGCCCTGTGCAAAAGCTCCGCATCCAGTGATAACTTCTGCTAATTTTTGAAGTCCTGTAGGGAAAACAGCCGTGAGCCACAGATATTTTTTTTTTTTTTAAAGCCTTATCTTTAGCGATCAAGCCATTTAATTACAATAGCCCTAGCAGAGACGTGCACTCCGTGTGTTTATCCTTAGGTGGAAAAGTTTTTCTTGAAGTCTGTTTGCTGGCTGCCTGTTCCACCTGCGTCTCCCGGGCACCCCACCCACAGCACACAGCGCAGCCTGGCCAGGAACACAATGGAAAGTGACTGGGGGAAAAAACCACATTCAGAGGAGAAAAACTTCAACCAGATTTGAGCTCTTCCTGTCTCCTCTCCCTGCTGCTTTCCCTCCTCCTCCCTCTGCTTTGTTTTTCCTCTCCTTTCTCCTCTGCCCCTCTCCTCCCTCTTGCCTCTTCCTCCTTCCCTCTTCCTTTGTTTTTTTCCCCTCTATTTCCTTAAAATTTTTTTAATTACTTTTAGTAAGAATTCCCTCTTCCTTCTTTGCTTTTTTTTTTTTAAACCATAGGAAAGCAGAATTTCTTTTCTTAGTTTTCTTCTAAGCCAGAAATTGTTCACCACCTCCTTTTCTACTTTTAGGGAAACTGAGGCACACTTTTTTTTGCTCCTTTAGATTCTTCCTTCAGAATCGCCCCCTGGAGCAGGGGCTGCCCTGAGCCCTGCCCTGGGAGCTCCGTCAGCCCATAGCCCCTTCCGGCTATGCCTCTCTACACCTATGCCTGCTGTGGGGACAAGGCTGGCCCAAGTGGGTCCTGCCCATGGCCCCAGCAGCTGTGACACCATCAGGAAGAAGAGGCCATTTGGGAAATAATGGGGAAGCAGAAAATCGACAGAGATCTCAAGACTCCAGGCTGTCAAAGCATGACTTCCGCCACCCCATCCTGCCTACTAGTAGACCAGGGATCAGCAAAATGACTGTCCCCAGCCTGTCTCCAGGGAGCTTCATCCACACCCCTGGCAGGTCCATCTGCCTCCCGGGACCGCAGTGGGGCAGGAGCTGAGAATTGCACATCGTCCTACTTGAGTCTAATGAGCTACAGGCTCCTTGCCAGCCCTTTCACAGCAGGCCCAGAGCAAGTCCCAGATGGACACGGGGCCTACAGCCTTGTCTGGCCTTCGCTAGCTTGGCCCTGGCCAAGGTGTCTGACCTCTGAGCATCAATCCCGTTACGTCATCTTACCAACTCCCATAATGATGTAATCATTACACCTGCAAACACCCGCTACTAAAAAGAAGTACTTAACCATAGTAAGAGAGCAAGTGAAATAAAATAATCAAGGCTTAGCACTTGTGCCTGCCCTGTAGAAAATCAATAAATTTGATCCCTATTTCCTTATCATCTCCAAACTCTGGATAATTGTTTCATCCTACATTTGCCTAGGCTGCAAACAGGCTCGGCGCTTGTGCACCTGGCCTGGTGTTGAAGCATCTATGCTTCATGCTCTGTCACCACACGAATCTATTTAAGATCTCTGAGAACCTGGCCGTTTGCGAGTGCTCTCTGCCTCCTTTATTGGACTTGAAGCAGATTTTCCGTACAGGCCTTATTCAGGGGACATTAGGAATGCTCTCCCTGAGAAGGCCTGGCGTAGTTGATAAGCATAGCTCTGAATATTTTCTACCAGTTGCTGAGGGGTGCCAGGAGGCACTGGTGACCCCTCTTCCCAGCCACAGCTGCAAGGGCATTTAGAGGGGAAGGAGAAGCGGGAGCTCTGTGTCTTTGTCCCCCAGGAGATCATTTAGCCATTTGGCAAGGCTGGCATTTCTGGCCCTGTTCTCCTTCCCCATCTGTCTGCCAAGACCCTGGTGCACTCCCAGGTGTGCAGCGAGCCTGACTGTTTGAACCAGGTCACTAAAGAAGCCTAGGAGACCCACCAGGCTGCCCAGGGCCAGGAAGGTTATAAATTCCAGGCCATTGACTGCACACACCAAGAATATTGTCGGAACGAAACATTTCTTCCCGAGCTGCCGTAGGAAATGCAAATGTGCTCGGGGTGATGAAGGCTAGGAGTGGCTCCAGCTTTGTCTCCTGCTTTATTCCTTTGTAGAGAAGCTTCCTTCTGCTGCCTGTGGCCAGGGAACTGGCACTGAGAGGTAAGGGCTGAAGCTCTCCTCCCCTGACCCAAGGGGCAAAGTTTTCACTGCAGGCTGGCCAGACTGTCAGTGGCATGCGTTCTCTACCAGATCCGCAATCCTTGCTCAGATCTTTCTGCAGTTACTCATTAGATTTTTCCCCCCTGCATTCTTTTCTTCTTTGATGAGAACAAAGGCAGCTCCTCCCTGCTCTGGTCTTACTTTGCTCTCCTGGGGAATCTGGCTGTCGCACTTTCATGCCTTTGGAAGCAAGAGCCCCAGTGTTATCCTCCCCACCTGCTAGCAGAGGGGGCTCTCCAGCCTTTCTATCTTCAGATCTGTGTTCTGAAGGGCCCTGTGTGGTGCCAGGGCCCTGGACTCTGCTACAGGTGTTCTGGACCCACGTCTTGTCCTGGCTACCAAAAGAGCCTGGGCTGGAGCGGCACCCCCAGCTCATTAATGGACTGGCCTCGAGCAGGGAAGCACTGGACATATGGTAATGCTGGTGGAATTTTCTTCTTATTAAGGCCCTTTGAAGTTCCCCCTTTCCGACACCACCCCTCTTGCCCTCATCTCTCAGATGTGGCATGTTCTGTCATCAAGGTTGTTGAAGCCAAAGTTATAGGAAAACCAACTGAATTTCTCTAATACAACTCTTTGATGTTGAATAAGACAAAAATCTATTTCTGCCTGTTCTTCTAGACTTCTAAGAAATGAACTATGAAAGTAAGCTCTTTAGCACTGTAGGATTGTTGAAGAGTTTTACATTTATTTCATCCCCCGTGCTCTGGACCTGGAACCATTCTGGTTTGGAGGCAGAAGGCAGACAACAAAGCATTTATCAAATACTTACTAGGTGCTATGCTTGGTATAATACACATCCTAGATGCACTGTTGCTTAATTCTTCTAACAATCTGATGAGATAAATTTTAGTGTTGTTTCTTATTTGAGAGAACTTGGACCAAGAGAGGTAGTCCCTTGCTTGCCCTTGGCTGTGCTGGGGCCTGGGGTCAGCCCTCCTTTGTGGCCATCCTTGAGAAGAGGACCTTTTCCCACACTTTTCACCTTGTGGTTATGGCCTTTTAGGGAGCTATTTTCAGTATCTAAGAGTTGAGGTGCTGAGTTTTTGGAAGGGGGAATGGTGGGGAACTTGTCGAAAAGGGGATTTAAGTTTTGTAGCCTAAAGGGAGTAGAAGAGGAATGAGAGATCTGCCACTGGAAGGGAAAGATGGAGATGGCGTGGCAGTGACTCTGGAGAGAGTGCACCTTGGCGGGATGTGGAGGGTAGGGCAGAGGCTGAGACTTGGCGGGGGTGGTGAATGAAGAGCTGCGAAAGGCAGGCAGGGAGGTGAAGCAGTGAGGGCAGTGACCAAGGGTGCATGTGCGTGCGTGTGCCTGTGTGTGCACGCATGCGTGTGTGTATGTAGGATTGCTTCTATTGTAGACAAAACAAAACAACAACAAAACATAAGTGTACCATCAGGAGGGTCACCCAGACTTCTCACCAACTGGTGATTTTAGTTTTCTAACAGGGGTATTTATGCTGACTATTCAAGGCAGGAAAAAAAGAAAAGCCAAAGTAGTAGGAATGAACTTCTTTGCTTGTGAATTCCACTGTGAAGAGTTCTGTTGCTTTTTTCCTCTTAAATATTCAGTCATTGTCTTAGCTACTTTTGGCTTGTTGCTGGGGCAAATACCCGACACTCAAAATGAAGGAAGGAAAGTTTTATTTAGCTCACAGTTTGTGGAGGTTTCAGTCCATATTCGGCTGGCCCAAGGCTGAGTGGAACAGAGCAGAGAGCATCCAGTTCATGGTGGCGGAACAGCAACAAAATGGTGGCAGAAGTAGCCAACCAAACAGGGCAACATAGAGCAACAGCTAGAGCTCCAGTCTGTTTCTCTGTCTCTCTTTATATTACATTCAGGCTCTCTGCCTTAGCTCCCGCCCTAGGCTACACCCATAATCCCAGAAGTACTTTAACCCATAATCCCATCAGTACTAAAACTCATAATCCCAGGGATCATGGATCAAGTCTCAAACTCTAGAAGTCCCCGCCCAATGACTCCATGAGGCTTTGGGGGGACAACTAGACATAAACCATAATAACAGTCATCCTTGGGGATAAATCTTTATACTTTTATTTTTATTATTTTTAATTAATTAATTAATTAATTAATTTAGTCTTTTTGAGACAGAGTCTCACTATGCAGTTGAGGCTGGCCTTGAGCTCACTTTTGTAGCCCAGGCTGGTCTCGAACTCGCACCAATCCTCCTGCCTCAGCCTCCCGAGTGCTGGGATTACAGGCATGAGCCACCATGCTCAGCTAAATCTTTATACTTTTAACTGTCTAATCACTATGTAATTTTTAGAAACACATCCATGTTGACAGTGGGCAAGACCAAATCATATTTTGAGTTTGTTTTCTTTTAAATCCTTTTAGTTAAATAGATACATACTTTGTTAGCATTATTTAAATAAAAAAGAAATGCTAACATTGACGTAAGTCTCCAGTATTATACAAACTCGTAAACATTTGCGAAATAAAAGTGAATTAAGGTAGCTAGCATCCTTCACTTGACAGTGAAGTAAAAAATTAATTAATTAATTAATTAATTAATAGATTAGAGATAGAGAATGAATTTTACTTGGTTAAGGAATAGGTGAGGGTCTGCTAAAGCTCCCTGGATAATTTTGGTTGATCCTGTTGTATAAAAATTAAGTGTCAAGTAAATATCACCTGCACTGTTAAATTGCATCCTTGTGAGGGCTAGACAGATTGTGTGTTCTGCTGGCCACTGTGGTGTTAGGTGTGTTAGGCTGGGTCAGTCACTTTGATGGCAAGAAAGTTTTTAATTCCTATACCTGAACATGTGTAGGATTGATGTTAAACTTGTGATAATAACAGAAATTAATGTACTAGATCATTGCAGGTGAGTCTTGGAAGTACATTTGTTTCCTTTCTCACCTCTTGAACTTTATTCAAGTATAAGATGACTAATGAACATTGAACACACTTAGGTGTCCAGCACGACATCTTGAGACATGTCTATACCATAAAATGGTTGTCACAATTGAGCAAATAAAAAAAAAAAAATCGAGCAAATGAACAAATCTGTTACCTTACATTGTCACTTTTCCGTGCATGTGTCAAAATGAGTGTGTAAATTTAGGCCTAGGTCCATGTGGCAAGAATACTCAAGAACAAAAAAAGACCACTTTCTTAGCAAATTGCAACAAATACATTATTATTAACTACACTTACCAGGTGCTATGTTGTGTCTATAAAATTTATTCCTCTGATAACTACAAGTTTATACTCTTTCTTTCTTTCTTTCTTTCTTTCTTGCAGGACTGGGGATTGAACTCAGGTCCTTGCATTTTCCAGGAAAGCGCTTCTTCTACCACTCTATCTCCCCAGCCCCTGTACTTTTTCTTTTTTTAACTTTATACCTTTTGACCAGTTTTTCCCTTGCACTTCAACATCTGGTAACCACTGTTCTACTCTCTTTTTGTCTCTTCTCTCCCCTCCTTTTCCTTCCCACTTTAGGCTGGCTTTGAACTCACTGTAGAGCCAAATTGGCCTTGACCTGTAGTAGCCTTCCTGCCTCAGCCTCCTGAGTGTTGGGACCCCAAGCAGAATTTGTCTCTGTGTGTCTAGTTAACACCATTTAGCATAGGTCCTCCAGGCTATCCATGTTGTTGCAAATGACAGAATTTCCATCCTTTTTAAGGGTGGAATAATACCTTTTTGTGTAAACCCCACATTCTCTATATCCATGCATCTCTGATGGGTACTTAGGTTGTTTCTAGATCTTGGCTACTTGTGAATATCATATTACCCCTGCCGTGCTGGCCACTGGCACACAGATGCTTCTTTGAGAGAGGCATGGGTGCTTATAAGCAAGATCTATGGCTTCTAGTTTGAGGGAACTTCCATAATATAATGGCTTTATGTCCTTGACAAGACTTGTTAACTTCTCTTTTTTCTTTTCTTTTCTTTTCTTTTCCTTTCTTTTCTTTTCTCTGGAGATTGAATCCAGGGCCTCATACTGAGAGACATCTTTAAGCCTTTTCGATTTTTTATTTTCAGACAGGGTTTCACTAAGTGGCCCAGACTCTGAACTTGTATTCTTCTTGCCTCAGCCTCCCAGAGGCTGGTGCGGACTTTCCTTTGTGGTAAGCATAAAGTTTTGTATGATCAGTAAGTTTTAGAAATGCAACTCTTTGTGACTTCTTTTGGTAGTAAGCTCATTCCCGTGTTTCCTACTCCTTATTAAGTAGATGGTTTTAAATGTGGGGTACATTGACCACATATCCTATGGGCCATCCATTGGAGAAAATGTCATCTAAAATAACAGCATCTCAAAGTGTGGCCTGCTGCTCACTCACAGATGGTGAGTTGAGTGTAGGGGCTGTGGCCATGCTTTTTTAAAAAGTGAAGAATAGAAGTAGAGCAGAAAAAATGCGAGTGACTGCAAAGAGGAGAGCAAGGGCTGTTTTGTGAAGCTTGAGTTTGTTGTGGATGTGTGTTGGTGTCACATCACTACAATGGCGTTACAATGAAGCCTCTATTGTTCACTAACGATGATGGAGCACACTGATCTAATGCACTTCCTGTTTGCAAGTGAAAACAATGCGTCTTGTATGGGGTGGAGGATCACATGGGGTATTAGTAACAGAATCTGCGTCTGTTCCAAATCCTCTTTCCCTGTTACATACACAAGCCACCCTGTTACAAATAATACTCCAAGAAGCCCAAGTGGCCACCCACAGATAAACAGTGTGAACAAAGGAATATCATTCAGCCTTAAAAAGGAGTGGAGTTCTGATGTGTGCCACCAAATGGACAAACCTTGAGGACACTATGCTAGGTTTAAAAAAAAAAAAAAGCCAGCCAGTCACCAGAGAACGGTGATTGCATGATTTGCGTGCATGAAGTTCACTGATCTGCCAAACTCCCACAGTTAGAAAGTAAATCCGAGGTTACTAGGGGCTGGGGATGCATGGGGTGGAGGCTGTTTGGAAGGAAGCAGTCCCCTTATAGGACCACAGCACTGAACTAAATGACGCTACGCTATGTGTTTCTTAAGATAGCATTTTTATATTCCTCCTCACACAATGCAGGAAGAATCCAGGCACAGAAGAAGAAGAGTAAAAGGAGCATTATAGCCTTTCTTTTAGGCAGACCTGGTCATGGTCTAACATCCATTCAGTCCTTCTGTTTGTACTCTGTGTGGGCTGAGGAGGCAGGAGCATTTGGAGGCGCACAAGTCTAGCCAGGGGCTCTAGGGCTCTTGGGCAGGTGTCATCAAGACCAACCTTGCTTGTGGCGGAGTCTCTGGCCAGTGAGTGCAGCTAGCTTTTCCACAGGTGATGTGTTATCCAGCAGCCAGTCAAGCTTAGCAAATGACCTTTCACATGGTAATGGCTCTGATTTCCGAAGGCAGCATTCGGGCATATGTACAATTTGCTTTTGGAAGGCCCAGCCAAACATCTTCCTTGGTTTTTCTCTTGGTGTTATCCCTTTCCTCAGCTGGTTTTAAGCCCTAACCTGTAGACAAGTGGCCTTCCTTCTCTGCCTTTTCTCTTTTTCTCTCTTCAGAGACCTTCTGGCTCTCTGCAGATAACAACTTGAGTGACAGACTGGTACCCCCAAGTCAGTTATAGAGATTCGTGCTTGTTTCCATTCCCTGTTCTTGCTTCAGGAGTTTGGGTTTAAGAATCAAAAAGGAAGCCGGGCGTGGTGGCTCACGCCTGTAATCCCAGCACTCGGGAGGCTGAGGCAGGAGGATTGGTGTGAGTTCGAGACCAGCCTGGGCTACAAAAATGAGCTCAAGGCTAGCCTGAACTGCATAGGGAGACCCTGTCTCAAAAAGACAAAAAATAAATAAATAAATAAAAGAAACAGTTAATTTTTATGTTACTCTGACATTTGCCTCATGTATGAAGGAAGCAAGGATGCCTGGTAGAATCTTCCTGAACTGTGTCAATGCATCAAACCATTGGCCCTGAAATTCCTAGCATAACTTTGTGAGCTTTAGGGCTTTCCTACCGTGGTGCTGTTGACATTTGTGGCTGGAGGATTCTTGTTGTGGAGCACTGTCCCGTACTTCATAGGCATGCAGCAACATCTCTAGGTGTCACGTGTGCCTCCCAAGTTGTAATTATCAACCTGTCTGCACACAGTGTCAGATGTTTCCTGGGAGACAAAGTCCCCCTGGCTGAGGACTGCTGGTGAGCCGCACATTCCTTCTGTTGTGTTCTGAGTTACAGGTGTTGAGGACTTTGGTGGTCGTTACACTGGAAGTGATAATGGGAAAAGACTCAAGGTTTTTGTTTGTTTGATTTCTGCTTTATTAGTGCACAAGGCAACTCTTTAAAGGCCATATACAATGCCATATGCAGGGAGAACCTAGTGCCTTGCATTACTGTCAGAATGAATCTGGGATCCCAGTGTGGGTTTGCGCCAGTATGGATGTCTAGTCGTGGCTTAGGCCGTGAGATTTCTGCTGTGCTCTCTCTATGAAAGGATTCCACCTTGGAGAGGGCCTGTGGCAACTTCTGTGTTGCCACTTCTCGGGATGCTGTGCTAGGGTCTGGGTGATTTTAAGCAGGGCAGAAGTAGCTAAGTGGGCGGAGGTGAAACAACAGCCGTGAGTGAGTGCCTGTCTTTTCTGCTTGTGCGAGTCATTCGGCTGCACATTGTGAGCAAGTTATCTAATTCGTTTCTGTGTGTCTCCCTTTCCCTTATCTAAATGGAGGTTGTACCTCCTGCCCTCCATCTTATTAAATGGCTGGCCCTGGTTTTGACCAGAGTCGCTTATGATGCCTGTCTCATGCCAAGCTGTGCAGGGTTAATTGAAGGGAGCACAAGATTCTTTCTGGCTTAATTACTTACTTGAGAGCCTCTGATACTTCTCTAGTGCCACCTCCCCAGTGAGCAGAGCGTCCTCTTCCTTCCTGGGCTGGGCTAGCTGTAGCATCTCTTTCTCAGTGCTCTTGGAGCTGCAGTGAGCCGTGTTCTCTGTCCATCATTTGGAATGCCTACATGCTAAGCTGTCTTTCCTAGCATCAAAGTGTATCCTCCAGTTAGGAAGATGGACTTAGAGACCAAACTAAGGCAGGAGAAGACCCAAATTCTATCACTTGGGGTGGTTTATCTTCCCACTTTTGAAGCTTTTCCTAGAGGGCATCCTTCGTATTTTGGAAGGCATTGGTATGTGGTCTGCGACACTATGCTGGGAATTTGAATGCTCAGTCTTATATCCACCCATCCCTTAGCGAGTACACACATGCCTGCCCCACCAAACTCAAGTTACTTCATCTTCATGGTGTCTTGATTACTTCTTTCATTGTTGAGGCAAAATGCCTGACACCCAAAATTGAGGGAGGAAAGGTTTATTTTGGTTCACAGTTCATAGGAGATTCAGTCCATAACCAGTTTTCCCTGAAGCAGGGCGGCCTGGTACAAGAGAAGCTGTTTATGGCAGGCAGAAGGCAAAAAGGTAGCACAGGAATGAAGCAGCCTTGAGAAACTACGGTAGCCTTCTTCTGGTTACTATATATTGTACCCTGACTGAGGTACCTGTGGGTGGGTAACCCCTCATTTATAGCCAGAGCTGTGCCAGGCCACTGAGTGGACTGATTAAGTAATCGCACATACCCCTGATCTCAGCCTCACACACTTAATCCTGGCCTCATACAGACTAGGTCAAGCCACCTCAGAAAAGCCCCCATGAGGCTTTGGGATGACATCTAGAGACAGCGTGTAACACTTAGCTAATAAAATTATGTGGCTGGACTAGATCCATCTGTAAGGTTTTTTCTGGCAATCTAGGCTGATAATATTGAAGCCTAACAAAACTTCTCTGTCAGTCTTTGTGAGGAGGATTTATGTTAAATTTTAAAGATTGCTTCCTGCTTCCTGCTTCCTGGTGCCTATGAGGAAAGTCAGTGGAGTTGGCTAGAAAGATTAGAAGGCTAGCGGCACTTGCAGACCCATCTGAGGAATAAACCAGCTGTCTGAAGGATAGAAACCACTCTTGCCTTGAAGCCCCACAGAAGGATATTATTTATAACAGCCCTGTCACCTTCAAAGTGCCTCTTTCCAGAGGGTTTTTTTGGGGTGGGGATCCTGTGAATGGAATTATAAAAATCCATTATGTCAGAGTTCTGCACTCCTTCTGCTCCAAATCGTAGGTAAGGTTAGTGTAGTGTGAAGCTCTGCTCTAGAGCTGTCATATCTAGATCCTCAGCTTTCCAGGCTTCAGAACCTGAAAGACAAGTTCATGGCATGGGACGCCCAGTCAGGGATAAGATCCACAGTCCTTAATCATGTCATGTAGTACTGTGCGAGGAAAGAAACAGTCAGACCCTTGCCTTCTCTTGCTTCAAGTTGACATAGTGCACTTATTAATATTCCAGTCATTTTGAAGCAAATCATACCTCTGTCAGGAGTCCATCGTGTGTGTCAGAAGAAGCTCCCTGGGCTACCTAGGTGCTCTCTCTTCACAGCGATGGCCTCACAGTGGGGTTGTGTGCGTCTCTGCTGTTCCTCAAACAAGACTGTAATCATTATCTAGAGCTGGTGATTGTCTTTAGCCACCTGGAAAGATGCCATGGCCTTGATCGGGCCGTACGGGTGCAACTTCTGTGTGTGTCCTGGAAACCCAGTGAACACTGGTGAAATGAGTGGATGGATCGCAGCATCAGGCATGGGGGAGCACTCAATGAATAATTGTTGAGTTGGACCAAATTGTGAGTGGTTAAATATTTCATGGTTCTCTAGTCTTTATCCTTCCTGCCATTTGCTATGGTTAGAAAATGAGCCGAAGCTATATTTGCACTCGAGAGGCAAGTGGCTGCTGGTTATCTGCAGAGCCATAGAGCTTTTAGCTGTTTTACAGCTCTGGTTCTTTTTTATTATTATTATTATCATTTTCTTTTAAAGCAGTGTATACTATTTTTGGCCCTTATGTACACGAACATAAAAATTTAATTAGACTCTTTTTAATTAATTATTACAGCCCTGTTTGTTTACTCTCTTGACAGAGCTTGCAGGAGGAGAACAAGAGAGATCAATTTCTCTCACAAAATTAATTACTTGTGACTGATGTCCAGTGTGCCTGGGAGTGCACACCCCAGTCTTGGTGACTTCGGTCGTGGGCAGCTGAAGGATTATGGGCTGCATCTTGGATGATTGTTCAGGCAGCCTCAGTGAAAGGGTGCCGTAAAGCCATGGAGTCGTGCTCACAGTCCTCAGAGCTGCAGAGGAAGCAACGTTAAAATTCAGAGATTGACAATACACTTTGTCTTCTGCATTCTTTTTTTTTTTTTTTTCCCACGTATCCAGTACAAGGTCTACAGAGTCTACAGGGTCTCACTGCGTAGATGGGACTCCTAGTGATCCTCCTGTTTTCAGCCTCTCAAGTGCTAGGATTACAGGTGCGCACCACCATACCCAGTCTTACTGTCGCAGTGCACCCTAGGGGTGGGACCAGCATGGCACAATGGGGATCAAACCCCTGCCCCTGTGCTCTGCCTAAGCAGGTGCTTTAGTCAGCTGAGCTGTCTGGCCAGCCTGTCTTCTGCATTCTTTGTGGCTTTTTTTTCCCCCCAGAGAGTTGAAATTGGGGACAGAATCTGTCTTAGGAAAGTTGTTTTCTTTGACAACACCTATGAAAGAAGGAAGGTGTGCTCTCCTTCCCCCCAAGTCAGGGATCTGACACTTTTTATTTATCCCTAGGTCCTCCATTGTGCGTGGCACATAGTAGCTGTTCAGTAAATATTTGATGAATCAGAGTACTTGGGCTAAATGGTTAGTTGTGCTTTTTTTTTTTTTTTTTTTTTTTTTTTTTTTTTTTTTTTTTTTTTTTTTTTTTTTTTTTTTTTTTTTTTTTTTTTTTTTTTTTTTTATCACAGATGAAGGTGCTTTCTGGATTAAAGGTTCCCTGCACCTGGGTTCTACTACTCCATGATTTATGTCTTACATGAGGCTATTTCAGTGTTGGGAGGTGGCGCTCACCCTGTGTATCAGAGCTGCTGTGTCTAAGAAACCAAGGCTGCTGTAACTTTCCCCCCATCTTCCTATTTCATGCAATGATTTGCACAAATAGTTCAGTACAGACAAGATGCAGAACCACTACCACAAGGCCAGTGACAGTGGTGGAGCAGAGTCTGGGCCTGGTCCCCAAAAGCATGTCATACAACTTGAGGGCCACACGCATCCAGAGCAAAGTCATCGGGCACTGTCACTGGCCCTGTGGCATTGGGGCATGCAGCATCCCCTCTCTTAATCTCTGACAGTGATCTGTAATACTGGCCTGATAATCCCTGCCACCCAGGGAGACAGCAAGAGACGTGTCCTTTACTGGGATCATTCGGCGAGAGTCCGCGTGTGACTCCTCTACCTCCTAACCACCGCTCCCTTGATGATGAGCGTGGTTCTGCATCTGCTCTGCTCAGAGCTATGGCTATGCTCTCATGAAACGGGAAGATAGGAGACAGAGTCCTGGCAGCCTGGCACCATGGGCCCTTAGGGAATCTCTGGTGCAGTGTAGAATCAGAGGCCAAAGCCGAAGTGTGGGCAGGGGTCCTCCTGAGGGGAGCTGGTAGTGTCGTGTGGTATGTGTGTTTATGTGTGTGGAGTGGATAACGGAGTGGAGTAGGAGCTCCGGAAGTCTCGCAGTAGTAGTATTCCATCCCATAAACGTCGTTAGTTGCTGTGTTTCCATGTTTTCCTCCCAGAAGTTTGCTCTCTTGTTACCTCTTCATCCATCTCCCTATAGCCATGTGTTTTCCTCTAACTTCGTCTTACACTGGGAAAGCTGTGGTGCACACACACACACACACACACACACTCACTCACTCACACACTCTTTTGAGATATTTCCAACTGATTCAGTATGTTCACATTGTGGTTCTTTTAATGCCTCCTGGCACTCTGCCTAGTGATAAATATTTCAAAAGCGTGCAGAGTGTTTTTTCTTTAAGTGAAATTAGACAAAAGTCCTCCCACTTTCCTGAAGGTATTAATAATTTCTGTTGTATAATAGTGCTAATTTAAGTGGTTGAAATCAGTGGCAAAAGACTTAGTAGATGTCTTTCGTGAGCTTTGGTGGCTGATACAGGTGCTGTCTGGTATCGACCTAAGCTGAAACTGGGAATTCTGCTCTGGGTCTGATCATGTTGACGAGACTTCATACACGCATGGCTCAGAGACAGCTTGTGGTGAGGGCGGGGCTCCAGATGTTATGTCTTCAGGGCCAATGGTAGGTTGCTAATCTTGACAGGCTAGATCTGGGGGTTACTAAGGGGCACAGAGGCACCATTCTTACGTTTTAGGCTCCTGTGAGGAGTCTCTGAAACAGACTCAGGGTTGTAGTGTTCATTTGCGAGGTGCCAGAACCTGAGGCCTTGGCAGCTTGGTTCAGGGACCCATGTCTCACCCACTGCCTTCCTGCACGGCCTCTGCTGCTTCTGATGTCCGTGCTGCTGGCCATCCAGCTGTTGTTTCGTACTTCCATGCCTCCCCCCTTGTTTTGCCCTTTTGAGACAGGGTCTCAGTTTAGGCTGGCCCTGAGCTCACTTTTGCAGTGCAGGCTAATCTCCAACTCACACGGATCCTCCTGCCTCAGCCTCCCAAGTGCTGGGATTACAGGTGTGCACCACCATGCCTGGCTTCCATGGCCTTTCAGAATGTTTCTCTTTAGCTTTTATTAAATAACTGCATGTTACATGTTTGTTTTATGTAAGTCCCTTGAAGGCTCTATTTTGTTCCTCCTTGTAGCCTTTACCTCTTCCCATCACTGTTCTTTTTGTGGCCTAGAACTGGGTCTATCTCACCCCCCCTCTGGAAATTATTCCTGAAGCCTGAGCAAATGACTATGCCCTCTCGCTCCTGTGGGAGGACTGGGCAGCCTGAGAGTCGGAGTTTCCACAAGGCGCGTGCTACTCCCCTTCTTCTCAGCTGTCCCGGGTGCCCTTTTTTGGATAGCTCTCCCACTTCCATCCCTCCTTTCTCTGTCCTTCCCTCTGCCACTGCCTCTAGACCAGAGCACCATGTCTGTGTGTGCCCAAGCTTAGGCTGCTAGGCTCCTTCTGGTGAGAGCCGCTGCTTGGTCAGTGGAGTTTGAGTTGAGGGAGGGCAGGAAGCACGTCTAGTCCTCTCTCACATCCGCAGTGCAGGCGTAACCTCTAGCACAAAGCTTGCGCTTAGTAACTCCTTTCCTGTGGATGAATGAAACTACTGCTGCTGCTCCATCCATACACGTAGTCTCACTGCTCTAGAATTAAGTGTTTCTCTGGCACCACAAGATCTTACTATTCAAGCTGTGAGATTTAAAGGCAAAATGCGTCCTGCTAATTATTAACATTTGCCCCAAGAGAACAGAGCCATTATGGGGCCCTGAACCCTGGCGCACTGCCTGTCTCCAAACAGTGAAAAATGCCAGGGAGTGGGCAAAGGCTACAGTGGCCCTGGCACCAGTCAGACCTCAGATTACCCAAAGAGGATTTCAGTATCAAGGCCAAAAGAGTTGAGAGTGAGTAAAAGGATTTGAAATAAGATTATAGGGAAGCAATAATTTACTGATTTTCTTACCTGGGGCTTGTCAAATACTTGTAAATACTTTAATTTACAGTTGTATTTCTGGGCTTTTTACTTAAATAGAAAATAAAAGGTAGGAGTAGAAAGAAATAACGAAGCTCATGAAATACTCTAAACAAGTCAAATTGAACACAGCATCTATTAAGAAGATTAAGACAGCATCCTATTTGGTAGGTGTGTTTTTAGGCCAAAGTCTAGAAAGTCGATGGGTAATGTGACCAGGAATAGTTTCTTTAACTTGAACCCTAAAGAAAGATCCTTTCCCCTTAACCCAGCTCTGCACTTCGAAGAGTGTTCATAAAGACCTTACGCCAAGGCCAGGTTAGCGTGATGCCAATAAGCTGTCTCCATTGGTGTTGGTCTTACGGCCCCTGTAGCGATTTTCCTAGTGCTCCAAGGTCTCCTCCCCTTTCATTGCTTCCTTGAGGCATATTTCACTCAGCTCTGCTAACTTTAAGTCCCAGTTAGCACCCTCCTTTCTCTCATGTTAGTGTCCCTGCTTCATCTGAGCTTTGTAATAATGTGAAGTGCCTTTTTTGCCTTTATTAGAGCAAGACATGAAATCTAAGTACGATGTGGAGCCCCACGAGGTGTTCGTCCTGCTGTGGATGATACTTGGGTCGTATTCTTGTGTGATGTTTGAGGATTGGCTGGCTCATGGAAGCACACAAGAGGACACCACGTTATGTGAAATGCAGCTCAGTGAATACCAGGTTAATTCTATGTTTAGCGAAGGACCACCTGGTGGGTAATCGTGAAGAAGTCCTTTGAGAGATCTTCGTATCACAGAACCGCAAATTAGTGAAAGTCTGAGGAACAGGGATTTGCAAAATTTACCACTAAATCTATGTTGTTTGAACTTCATTACCAAAACTTCCTTGGGAATCTATGGGTCCATTTTCCAACAGTAGGGAGAATATGTAGAATCAATATCTGAGGTTCTGGAGGACCTCGCATCTCACCCCTCAGTGTCTACTCTGTAGATGTTGATGTAAAGGTGCCCCCACCCCCAGAAGACTGTGGGAAGTGATATTTTTGAAAATAGCCCTGATCTGAACCTCTTACTCGTCCCTTCAAAAAAATGAAATAAACTCTCTCCCCGCTTTTATTCACCAACTAAAAATGTTTTGTTTTTTCTTTATTTGAAGACAGTGACTAGCTGAGTTTCAGTTAATTAAAGTTTTAATTGTATTTGATCCCACAGCAGATCCAATGTTGACTTATCTTAATAATGATATGCAATGTGTCGCCTTCAGGCACATGAAGGGGCTTGGCTACAGCCTTGAAGCCTGCAGGTTTTGCCTGGTGCTTTGTATTTGCTGTTCCTTTTGTTCTGTTTAGGTAGGAAAGATGTGTGGACTTACGTCCGTGATTTAAATATTACTCAACAGCTGGGGAGGTAGCTCAGTAGAATAAGTGTTTGCCTGGCAAACTCAGGGTCCTGAGTTTAATCTCTGGTACTGCAAAATACATACATACATACATACATACATACATACATACGTACATATTACAAGAACTGATTTTATATATACAACGTGAGTACTTGTGTGTTGGACATAAGACATCACCTGTATGAAACGTAACTACTTCTTACCCTTTGCAAAAAGAACAAAGCAGCTTGAGACCACTTTTATTAGAGTTCTTGCCTGTAAAATCAGTACTTTGCTGGTGCCTGCAAACTTGAGTCTTAAAGCATTTCCCCCATTTTCAGAATTGGGCAGGGTGGTGGGTGTCTTAGTTACTTTTTTTTTTTTTTTTTTTTCTTCCCCCTTTTGAGACAGGGTCTTGCTAACAGTTCAGGCTAGTCTTGAGCTTGCTTTTGTAGTCCAGGCTGGTCTTGAACTCACACTGATCCTCCTGCCTCAGCTTCCCGAGTACTGTGATTAAAGGTGTGCACCACCACACCCTGCCTGTCTTATTTATTTTTTACTGGTTGCTGGGACAAATACCCAACACTCAAAATGAAGGAAGGAAAGGTTTATTAGCTCACAGTTACTGGAGATTTCAGTCCATATTCAGCTGACCCAAGGCTGAGCAGAATAGGGCAGAGAGCATCCAGTTCATGGCAGTGGAACAGCAACAGTCGCAACAGAGGCAATGGAACAACCAGGGAGCAGAGAGCAATAGCCCTAGTCTGTCTTTCTGTCTCTCTTTAAATTATATCAGGCTCTCTGCTTTAGCCTATCTACCTCAGGCCACACCTATAATTCCCAGCAGTACTTGGACCATAATCTCATCAGAACTAAAACACATAATCCCAGTGGATCAAGTCTGAAGCTCTGGAAGTCCCTGCCCCATGATTGCATGAGGCTTTGGGGGGACAACTAGACATGAACCATCATAGTGGTTCACTATGCCCACAGCATATGTATACATGGGGTGCTTGGTGGTAGCAGCCTGGCGTCTCAGCATGCTCTTTCTCAAGGTGCCTATGCAGGTCAGAACTTGGCTGTGCCCCTGGCTTGCTCTCTTGGGAGGCAGCTCTTCACAGGAGCTACCAGGACTTGTTCCTGGAATCCTTCTTATCAGGATTCATTCTTGTGACCCCAGGAGAGGACTCCTGGAAGCTTGTGTGCTGGTGTGCTCTGGACTCCATCCCCAGAGCCTTTCTTCTTCACTGATTGCACTTGGTAGCCTTTGCTGAGATAAATCACAGCTGTGAGCAGGACTATACTTAGAGTCTCATGAGTCCTGGTGAGTCACTGAATCTGGGAGCCATTTTGGCAACTGTGAAGTGCCTTCCTGACCTGTTTTAACTTCTAAGTATCCCAGCTGGTCTCTCCTTCAAGCCCATATCCAAAGTCACAACAACCTCCGAATTATCTTTGTCCCAAATGTTGACTTTACTGAGAAAAGTCTCCTAAATTCGTTCTTCCTGTAGTCTTTGTCTTCTTGACCTTCCATGCCTGTCCTTTGGACTTGCTGCGACAGCCTTTCTTTCCAGTGTTTCTGTACTCTGTTCTCCATTCCAGCTCATCTTCATGTTGTGTTGCTCAAAACCTAGATGGAGTTAGCATTTCTGATGAAATAGTGTGCGTGTGTATCTGGTCAGCAAGCCTGGGACCTCCTTCTGCTGCAGCTGGCGACAGGGCAATAATGCAGTTAGAACCTAGATTTGAATTGTCAGTTGCACTTACCATGGGGTACACACCTCTCTGTCTATCAGGGTCCTTATCTGTTCATGTGATAAAAATAGCACTTTATAGGACTGATGCAAGAATTAAATGAGCGAATGTGTGATGTCCTTAGAACATTGCACAGCACATAAAAGGGCTTAATTGTTAACTGAGATTGCTTTATTACTGTATATTAGCACATTCCCCTGAATTATCTATCAGCTGCTCCTTGCATTGTACCTCAGTGAGAAAAAGGGAAACAGAAAGTTGGGTAACAGCTCATTCACTCAAGATACTTCCTGGTTAAAGTGTAAATGCAGAGCATGATGGAGGGTAGATTTTGGGAAGTGGGTAGAACATGTTCAGAGGGGAAGGGAAATAAGACAGGAGAGGAAAGGAAGGGAAAAGACGAAAAATGGGAGCAGAGCTTGTGTAAATGGGCAGGGGAAGAAGAGCTGAAGAAAGCACAGGGGAGTGGGGAAAAGGAAAGCCAGATGTGTCCTGTATGAGCTAAGGTTCCCTAGGACGAATGTGATGCATATGTATGATAATACATAGTAACAAAAAGAAGAAAGTTTATAAAAACACTTGCTGGTTAGTGGAAAATATAAGATGCCTTAGTAGATGAACAATTTCAGAGGTGTCTGGGTAACTAGTCATGGCACCAGCTAAAGCACTAAGAAGGGGTGTGTGGTGAGGTGGGAGGGGAGGCAACAGATTCCTAGACTCCCACTTGTCACCTTCTTGGGTCTCAGACGGAGAGAGTGGGGGAGGAAGAGGGAAAGAATGGGAGAGAGAGCGCATGAAAGAGAACGAGGAGTTGGTATGCTGCTCAGAAACAACCATGAGCATGAATTCTGCCCGTGGGACCCTTAGACAATACCCCTGCTGCAACTTGCCTTTCTCCCAGGTGACATTCAGAGCTGCTTGATGCGCAGGGACACCTTCCAAGAGAGCAATCACAGTGTAATGATTTTGGAACAATGCTCTCTGGGATGTCTAGATTTCCTCCTGTTGCCTGGAGGTAGAAGAAACTCATGGAGAGAAGATAGCATGTGCGTGCTTTCAAGCTGACGCCCAGGACTCAGGCCTCCCAAGCACATGAGCGTGCCCGATGAAGTTGCGGTTTTGTCACCAAGGCTTGTGTTGCTTACTGGGAGGGTTGACTGGAGTAAGCAGCTGTTGAAAGACAGCGCCTGGGCCATTTGCCACATACAGACATTTTGGGCAAGGACCTTCCTTAGTACCTCCTCGAGGCCGTATTGCATAAATCTTATCAAGATGGCTTTTACTGTTTTACTTCATTTTAATCTGAGGTAGATACCAATGGAAGTGACCTTGTAAAGCTGTATCATGAAGCCACATTGCAAACCTTGAGGTCATGGTTTAGTATCACTTAGCTTCTGCAGAAGCGTGTGGAAGGGGAATACAAGGAGTCTGAGACCCCTTGCTTGCTACAGTAGTTGGCAACAGGGAGTTTATGTAGGGCCGCAATGGGGAAACTTGTAGAGATTTAAGCACCCAAACTGCGATCCAAAACCCAAACGGTCTGCTCGGTGCATTGCAAAATATATTGCAAAGTGTCTAGTCTGCAGTTAAACCTGAACACTGAGGTTTTAGTTTAGAAAAAGCAATGTGCTTCTTGGCTTGCATGCTAAGAGAGAGGGCACTGCATGCCTGCTGCAGCGCACGTGCCTAGGTTTGCCATCACGGATCTGTGGTCTTGCAAAAATGCAAGCAAGGTGTCATCATGGGCTCTCGTAGTGTCCCTTCTTCAGAATGGTGTGATAGGCTGTCAGTGCACTAGAAGCTTCCACCCCTTGTCTGTAGGAGCTGTCTCATAGCCTGAGCGGCACAAGGTGTTGCTGGGAGAGTGGGGCTGATGGTGTAAAACTGATGTTAGTCGAA
The DNA here is from genome assembly GCA_004027025.1 of Myocastor coypus. Taxonomy (NCBI): domain Eukaryota; kingdom Metazoa; phylum Chordata; class Mammalia; order Rodentia; family Myocastoridae; genus Myocastor; species Myocastor coypus. The sequence goes on along the minus strand of PVJA010000059.1, from coordinate 7,307 downwards.
GGAGGATTTCTGAGTTGACCGCATGTAGCCCACATTAAGAATTATAACAAAACGACATCTCAGAATCCTGCAGTTTTCTCAGCCTACCCTGAATCTAGGCTCCATCGTCTGTAGCTTCGTGAGCATCTCCAGCAGTTCTGGAGCTGTCTGGTCTTTGTTTCTCTAGCAGTGTTTTGAAAACATTTTGAGGTCAGTGGAGCACTGGAGAAAGAGTTGGGAGAAGTGGGAGAGGAGATGGCATGATGCCCAGATTCTTTAGTTGGGTTTGCTGCCCATTGACTTGGATCTCATGGGCAAACACAGAGGTAAAGGGGATGGATGGGCTAGATAATAGCTAATTCGACCAAGCTGTGGTAATCTTAAGTTGCATATGCTTTTGAGGTTTTGCTGGTGGTAAAGACTATATTCATCATTTAATTGTGCTGTCTTATCAAAATGTGAATGATTTTGAGATCAGAGGGGTGTTGGACCACAGAATGAAGGATGAGTAGGGGAAGGAGGCAGACAATTGCCTGGTCTCTGGGCCCTAGAGATGGACAAGAAATGAAACTCCCGACCTGAAAGGTACCTGGACAAGTTCATGTTTTCTAAAAACTGAAGAATTTGTTGTTGCTTAGGAGCAAACGGAGGTTAAGAGCAGACTATTTAGGGCTGGCAAGATGGTTCAGGGATTTAAAGCTCCTGCTTAGGAAAGCTTAGGCAACCCCAGGCAAGGAGATTTGAACCCCGGCACCACATGCTGTGCCAGCCCTACCCCCAGGGCCAGCTGAGCCGGCCATAATACAAACAGAACAAAACAAAACGAAACAACAACAACAAAAAAATAATAATAAAACAAAACAAAGAGCAGAATATTTAGTGGAAAAGAAAGCTGTCTGAGAGGACAGAAGGGGGATGCGAGCAGCCTGCCCAGGCTGCCCTGTCTCTTCTTGGTTATTTTTATAGGGCAAAACCATGCAGGGCTAAGGTGGATAAGATGGGAACTTGCTTAGGTGGACATGAGGTGGGACAAAACTATGTTCAGCCAATGGGATTACAGGCATCATTGCTCAGATAAAATTGATTAAGTCCAGGACCAAATGGGGAAGTGAGTCATGTAGCAAGAGGACATGAATGTAGAACAGGACTTTATCTGGTAGCCAGCCAGTAGTAGTTGGATTAATGATTCTTTTAGGCTTCCTTGGAGTGATGATCAGTCCCAGATACTGATCTTTAGGGAAGTTAGCGTTTGTTTGACCCTTGGTTTTTAGGTCCGTCCCACAGCAGGAGCATCCGTCCCTCTTACAGTTGTAAAGTATCTTTGTCTTCTTTATTAGCTCCTTTCAAGGGCCTAGCCCTGTCTGCCTGCCTATAACATTTCTGTCTAACTCAACTGCCTGCAATGTTAGGATGAGTTTGGATCCAGCAGTAAAGGGCACCTTCGTCTCTGCATGTCTCCCACCCACCTAAAGCTTGGGTGAACCAGGTGTTGGGGCTGAGACTGGTGGGTATCCAAGAACTTCTCCACCAGATGAATTTAGGAACCAACTCAAAGAGATGAGGAGGCTTCCAGGGGGATCCTTACTAGGGAGACAGCTTCTGCTGCATGTAGAAAGGAATGAGTACGTTTATTCAGAAGTGAAATTTGAGCTCTCTGAGATTATGACATCACTCCATGGAGTGTGTTTCATTGATTTCCCGAAGGCCCTCACTGCTGTGGGAATGGTGAAGGTTCTGGGTTGGTTGGTAGTGGCTCCCAAGAAAATGTGAGAGATGGCTAAAGTATGGTACACGGGAACATGTGTGCGCATGTGTGACCTCGCGGGAAGCCCCATGCCTGTCCATCATCATCAAGTCTTCACGGGGACCGTCTGAGTCCCGTGAGCCAGGAACCAAGCTCATTCCAGCCACCACTGTGTTCCCAAGATGTGTCCACTCCCCAGCGTCTGTTAGGTAGTCATTAAGGAAACCCAAACTTTTACAAAGTGTCTTTGCTTGGTAATTTTTGTGGAATTAATGTAGACATTTGAATTGGTCACAGAGCAGCACAGAGCGCTGTGCTGTTGTCTTTTAGGTTGTTCTTGGTGGTATGGAGAAGAAAAATAAAAGGAAGGTGAGAAGACAATTGACCTAACTTAAATTCATCCATTATTCTAAATAAATACAGACTAACTGCCCCAAACACAAAGTCCTAAATTGTTTAGGTTAACTGGCCTAGATAGTAGAGGGTCTTTCTTTTTGTAGCATATTTATGTATTTCCATAATTAAAATTGTTTCTTTTATTTTCTGATCATTAAGTTAATATACAGTTATGTAGCATGGCCATACAATAAGGCGGCATAAAGAACTCAGTAAAACTATCCCTAATTCCATGTTGTTAACATTTTAAGAACATCTCCTTAAAAGTTGTTTTTAGTTTTCATTGTGTAATACATGTAACATAAAATTTACTATTGTGCTCATTTTCTTAAGTGTGTAGATCAGTAGTGTTAAGTGTATTTACAGTGTTGTGCAGCTGGTCTCCAGAACACTCTCATTTGGCAAAACTGGTACCCTGACTTCTACTCTCTGGCAATACCTTCCTACCTTCTATGAACTTGACTGTCCTCATATCATATATTTGAAGTGGAATCACATATTTTCCCTTTGTGACTGGGTCATTTTGCTCACTCTCCAAAGGTTCACCTGTGCTATAATAAGTATCAGACTTTCCTTGTGTTTTATGAAAACACCCTTTGTGTGTATGAGATTCTGCTTATCGCTTCATCTGTTGAGGGACACTGGAGTTGCTTTGCTTCAGTCTCTTGCCTACTGTAAGTATTGCTCCTAAGAGCACAAGGGTTGGAATTCCCCCCCCCCCCCCAGTATTGGGGATCAAACTCAGGACCTTGTTCATGCCAGTCAGGCACATATGCCACTGGGCTATCTCCCTGGCACTGGAATATCTTTTAACATGTTACTTCGTCCACACAGATTTGGTTTATATACAAGGTCCCGCTGTGTGTGCTGCTTTTTTTTTTCCCTAAAGACAAGGTCTCACTATGCAGTTGAGATTGGCCTTGAACTTAACTTGTATAGTCGAGGCTGGCCTTAAACTCAGTGATCCTCCTGCCTCAGGCTCCCAAGTGCTGTGATTACAGGCATGTGTCACCACATGGTTTGTGTGCTGTTTTGTAATGTGTTTTTATGTTCCACTCTATGCCAGGTGCATCCCTCTGGTCAGTTGATTTTGATATGCCAGACTCTGTTCTTACTATGCATAGGATGTCCCCTTTTGTGGCTTTTTCCATTCTTAATATAACCGTTCCTCAGTAAATAGGCTGAGACTTAGACTTCTTTTTAAATTTTTTTCCTAGTGCTATGAATTGAACCTAGGGTGGAGTATGGGCTAGACACTGGACAAGCACTCTTCCACTGACCTGAGCTACTTTCCTAGCCCTTTTGAAATCTATGTTTTGAGAGAAGAGCTTGTTAACAAGTCAGGCTAGATTAGTTCTTGTGGTCCTCCTGCCTCAGCCTCCTAAGTGTCTGGAGTCACAAATCTCCCTGGCAAGAGTTAGACTTTCCCACCCATGCCTAGTCATGAAAATGATTGGGTTGGGTCTCAGGCCGGCTTCCATACAAGCAGAGCCTCAGAACAATTTGGTATAAGTGACTTGCTCAGGGTGTGCCTGCAGGAGAGAGAGAGGAAGGTAGGCAGCAAGAGAAGGAGGGGATGTGCACAGAGGCCTGAAGTCCAGCCATCAGCACACTGGCAGAATTGCCTTCTTGGGACAAGGACACCCCAGAATTTGTCCTGGAACTACTAGGCCTCTTGGGATTTTTAGCTTACAACCTTCTGGAAGGAGCTGTGCCCACTGCGATACCAGCCTGTAGGGCAGCTGGGGGCAGGTGCAGCCCTGGTGCAGAGGGTGTTGGGGGGTGCTGGCATAGGTGCTAAGAGTGTCTGGGACCCCATCTCTAAACCAGTGCCCTGCTGAGTGCCCAGATGCGGTTTTACAGGTGTTGTGGCTCATGTGCAAAAGGCAGATTTGTTTCCTGTTATCCCACAATTAGTGTGGAAAGGGCAGGATTGTGGGGAGGCAGATTCTGGTCTAATTCTAGAAGCTGAGCTCATTCTTGGCTGACCATGGAAGATAAAGAGTAGTTCCAAGAAGCCGACTCAGTGGATCAGCAAGACAAACTGTGTGTGTGTGTGTGTGCGTGTGTGCGTGTGTGTGTGTGTGTGCACGCACACGCGCACACACAAATGCATGTGTACAACTAGCCATTGCTGGTTCTACTCAGTCTTCAGTTTGTGCTGATCTAATTGGTGGAGACTTTGGGCTTTTTTTCACCTTTCTTTTATTATTGCTGAGATGAGCATCCTTCCTAATGTTTATTGGCTAACAGTATATTCTTTTTTATACCCCAATTTGGTGAGAGCCTTTGCTCACTTTTGGATGGTTTTCTTGCATGAGAGTTTAGAGGATCTAAGTCTCCCCCAAAGTTTAAGCGCTGAATTTATGGTACACTTGGTTTTCACCAATGCTTCGTTCTGTTTCTAGCCTGTCGTGGATTTCTCTGCCCACTCTGAAGCTAAGACCACACTGTTTATTACTACATATTTGCTACCCCCACCTCTATCTTGTTTGCAGTGCTAGTAGGAATCAAGTCCAGGGCCCACACCTGCTTGCCAAGTGCTACACCAGGGATCCACAGCCCCAGCTCTACACTCTAGTTTCCAGAGATAGGAAGTTGTATGATTTCTCAGGTCAGCTCAATGCTTCCTAATGGTTTTCCAGCTGTAGGACATTTATAAAACATCTAGTCCAAATAAAAAGATGTAACCATTTTATTAACACTTAATAATGGTGTATGCTGTGTCATTGGGGGCACTGAGTCTCTTTGGCCCCTTCTCTAAAACTTCCACAAGCATGACTATTTCTTTCCTCAAAGGAAGTGGAAAAGATAACCATCTAGTTAGCAGTGGTTCTGTTACTAGTTTCCTTTGCAGTTGTGAAAATCTGATGATGCACGGCTCACATACAGAGGAAAACCTGTTGGTTCTATCTTACTGGCAAGTCCGGGAAGGCATCCAACATCAGGAGGTTCACACCTGCCTCAAAGTCCTTACAGGCCAGTGTCTCTCTACACTGTTCATCGTTCCTTCTGTGGGCTGACTCTATTCTCACTCAGGCTTTTGGATCGTGGAGCAAGATGGCTGCCTAATCCTGTGTGAGTGCTTGCAGGTACTGTGGAAAAGGAGGGTCCTCTGCCTAGGAGCTTGGGGAGTTTGGTCTGACTGTGGTCTAAGATGCACTCTAAGTGTTAAGCGTAGCAGGATCCTGAGTTCAATCCCTGGTAAAGTAATGAATGAATGAATGAATGAATCAATGAATGAATGTTTAATGCTCAGAAGGCAGTGAACACCTTTGTTGGCTCGTGCTGGTGATATGCTCTCCATGCACTGGGAAGTCCTGGAGCCCAGGAGGATTGAGGGTGCCCTTGTCAGGACCACGGTACATGCCTATCTCAGTTACTCTTCTCTTGTTGCTGGGACAAATACCCGACCCTCAAAACGAAAGAGGGAAAGGTTTATTTAGCCCACAGGTCATGGAGGTTTCAGTCCGTACTCGGCTGGCTCCAAGGCAGAGAGGCACATGGCAGTGGAACAGCAGTTCACGGCGGTGGGACAGCAACAATGGCAATAATCTACAAGGGCAACAGCGAGAGTCTGTCTCTCTGTCTCTCTTCTATTACATTCAGGCTATCGCCCCCGGCTGAGTAAGGTCCATTCACCACAATCCCAGCAGTACTAAGATCCATAATCCCAGTGGATCATGAGTTAGTCTCAAATCCTAGAAGTCCACTCCCCGTGACTGCATGAGACTTTGGAGGGACATCTAGACACAAACCATAACAATGCCCCTGTACTCATCCTGGGAGGGGATGACGTATTGTGGTTTTATTTTCACATTTAGTAGAGTTCACACTGTCAGGCTTTGAGAAAGAACCATTTTCAGCTGGGCCTATGTGGGTTTTAGTGATTTGAGGAGCCAGTGTGCCCCTGCCAGGTAAGCCTGATAGATGATGCACCTTCTGGAGATTCCAGGGATTCCAGAGCCGCTGGTAGTGCTTGGCCAAGCTTGGCTGGGTTTTTGTTGCTGGGGAGGGTCTTCCTAACGAGGAAGAGGAGATTCAGCCAGCTGTTTGAGTATTAGCCCAAAAAGCATTCCTCAGCAGTCGGACGGGCATGGCTGGCTGGGCAGGGCTGGGAGTGCCCCTGCTGGACAGATCCCAAAGTGATGAGCTCCGCTCACTGTATAAGGTTTTACTTTGTCTTTGCTTAGAGCACAGGCTTTTCTGTGTCCTCGCTCCTTTTCCTTTATGGATAAATTTGTGATTCTAATGTGAGAGGCAGCCTGTTTAATGGACATGGCAGTAACCCAATGTTGTCTTCTGTGACCCCAGTGTCCATGTTCTGCCCTGCTCCTGCCCAGCATCCAGCCCTGTGTGTGTCCCAGAACCACTGCCAGTCTCTGCACCTCCATGTGTAAAGTGCAATGGGGACTCTTGAGGTTCCTAGTCATAGGGACGGAGGATATTCACCCAAAGCAGCGTCGGACCATGTTGAGCCCAACCTTATACCTAACACACAGAATCACCTGTAAGTACAGCTAAGTGGAGCCCCTGGAACCTGTATAACAGTTTGGATTCCTGAATATAAGGAGCACTTAAATTACCAGATGAAAAACCCGTGTGATTGTTGACCTTGGAGACATGCACAGGGACCTCAGTGTAGCAAGGACTGAAGGACACTGGCACCTGGAGTGAGCAGTCCCCTGCCTCTTGGAATTCTGAGTGGCTCCTGCTTCTGATCCAGGCCAAGTAGACATCAGACACTGGTATCCCCTGTGAATCCATGGGTCAGGTTTCCTCCCATCCCAATCAGCTGTGGCCATCAAGTTGAGTAAATGTGGAGAAAGTAGGTTCTGTCTCTTGGCAGGCTGTAGAGGGACATTTTCCCAAGGACAAAAGACCAGAACATTCACCAGGTATCCTTGGCCACAGAATAGTGCTCCCCACACTCACACTCTGCAAATACCATGACAGCGTTCAGGGAGACTCTGGAGCTGGAGTAGCCAGAGCAGACCTTCACCAGCAGAAAGTGGCATGGGAGATCCTGAGCTAATTCCAGATGATGCAAGTTCATTCTAGGAGAGCTGATGCTCTATGATAAGATCAAGAGATGAATGTGTTTCCTTCCCTCCCTCCCTCCCTCCCCTCTGCCTCCTTCTCTCCCTCTTCTCCTTGCCCCTCCCTGCCTCCCCTCTGTCTCCTTCCT